>CAMOHE010026135.1:0-20528 GCA_946598075.1 Artocarpus hirsutus | reverse complement strand
AGTTTCAGAAGCAGCCTACTTTTTCACCAACATGCAGTCTGTTGAATCCTTTATCTCAAACATTGATGCAAAAGCCATTTCAATGGATGAGATGGAGTTTGAAAAGAACATGGAAACCGCTCGATCCCTTCTCTCTGGGCTTTCAGATGATTCGAACAGTCAGGCTTACCAAACAGATCAATACATACCCAGATCAGAGTATAAGGAACCCAAGCAGCGAGCTTCAAATGTTGGCAAGGATTCTGCAATGCGTCTGAAATCATCTGAAACAAAATCCAGAACCGAGACACCTTATGCAAAAGATCCTTCGTCTTTTGCAAAAATACCATCCCTCTCTGATCTGGAGAATAAAGGTGCAGGGCTGCTTTTAAAGGAGGATCAGGCAAGCAAAGCATTTCAGGAGTATCCATACTTGTTTGCAAATGCTGGTGATCTGACTGTCAATGATGTTGAGGATCTGCTTAGTAACTACAAACAGCTCGTTTTCAAATATGTTAGTCTTGTGAGAGGGTTGGGCACTGCGTCTCCATCTTCTCTATTAAGTTCACGTAATGAGGTCCATCAGCAGGCTGAAACCGTAGACAAACATGAGGAAGAGAAAAAAACAATAGATCCTACTAATGAGTCAACCATAGAAGCTGATGGTGCAGATGTTAGCTCAAACAGAGATTCACTTTTCGAGGTCGAAAGTTTAGAATCCAAATTGTCACAGGATGAGGCAGTTGAAGCGCAAGGTGCTAAATCTGAGGAAACTACACAATCAGTCTCTTCTGTGAACTCATAATGTCAATTTTCTAATGAAATGGATCCCGCCACTGCCAGAGCTGTTTCTTTTCCCTTTCATCGAGTTGTCGGAGCAATGTTGAGCAAATTTTCTGCTGTCTGGTCTCCTCGATTTCACACTAGTACCCTACAAACTTTTGATCGAAAAGAAACTCAGAACAAGCTGGCTAGGTTATACACCTCAAATAGCATCTCTCGAAGCAAAACCGATATTCAAGAGTTTTTTTTCCTTCACAAATCCCATATTGCTAGCTGACCTTAAACCAAATGTAATTTCATCCTTGGCTGCATGTATTTATTTTCTTCATAAAAGGATGAAATGTGTGTTTTTAGGGAAAAAAAAAATTCCTCGTTTTACAGTCATTTGCGAAACTAGAAACTTATTTTAGCCTTTTAACGTTTACTCCTTTTTGTTTTTCTGTAGAAATAATCATGATAGGTATTATCTGTTAGAAAATCTGACAGACAGGAGAAGTAATATGTATCTTCTATAATAAACATCTAGTCTAATGGGTATTGGCATTTGACAATGAATTGGATGTAAAGTTAAAAGAAACTTCAAAGGGTTTCTATTTTTGTTTCTTTTTCTGGATAAGATCATATGAAGTTGTGAATTGTATGACTTCTCTTTTGACTGGAATATGAATTTACGAATTTTACAGTATAGAATCCAAGCTCATTTCACTAACCTCAATTCACCATATGTACACATTTATATGTATATATTTATGTATTTTTGGAGACCCTTCAACCTTTAGGACTTGGATGGATTATTTCAATTAATTGTTTAGACAAATTCGTGGGATTGTCAAATTAGCAGGCATTATTGGTGCAGCATACGTGCCTCATTGTCTCTATCTTTTTGTATCATATACGATTTGGCCGTGCATTCCCTTCGATGATGATGCCTAAAAAACCATACATACAGCTACAGACGATGCCACTTCGTCATGACTTCTCAAAACCAAACCCCCCAAACCTCACCCCCTTCCAAAAAATAAATAAATAAATAGGGCAAACTGCATGCAGCTGCAAAACAAAAACTTTTCAAGTTCCGTGAGTATCAGGATCTCCTTCCTCTTATGAGTTCTTATAAACTGTGCCCATATTGATGCGCTGTTAGATCTCATCACGACCGTTAAATAGTCAATTGATGCGCTGTTAGATCTCATCACGACCGTTAAATAGTCATGTAAAACTTACCTTATTTAGATCGAAAAAATATACGGTTCTCATGAAACCATACGCTATGGTTTGAATTTATATTTAGCATCAATTCTCAATGAGTGTAAACTTTAAATGATAAGTCGAAATAGTCATGTTGTCGTTGAAAAAAAGTTTTCAACTTCGCAAAATGCAATTGGTTTCAATTAACTATAATGTAAAATGTTTAACAATTACAATAAAAGACAAAATGTTACTACAGTATAAAGCTCTTATATGTTAAAATTCTAAAACTTAAAAACTTAAGTTTTAACTAACTCGTAAAACGATCCATTAGGCATATCAATATTTAGCAATAAGCTCTCTCTTTTTTTTTTTGTCACAACTCGTGTCTAATCATCTAACCATGACTCAAATTTCTTAAACTTAGAGAAATAAAGCAGACAAAACGTTTGAGCTATCAACGTATATAGTACAACTATTTTAAATGTCAATGGGTATTTTATTTCATTGATTTGAATCAAAAAGTTTTTATTTTGTTGCATTATTCTCTTACAAAAGTTCAAAATTTTTTTGAATTTTAATTTAAACTGATGAACCAATCAGACTATTAATTAGAGCCCGTCCATAGAATCTCTCTATGTTTTGTGCTCCATAATTCACTAGTGTGTTGGTACACAGAACACACACAAGAAGTTTTCGACAATTGCTCATGTAGGTCAAAGGTTTATACATACATATATATATATATATATATATATATATATATATATAAAGCTCATTTTAATAGAAGGAAAGGAAGCAACTTTCATTTCGAGGAAAAAAATAGTATGAATTATCGCAAAGTCTTTCCAACAAACTTTCATTTCGAGAAAAGAAAATAAAGGTAAATAGTTCGATTGTTCTCTAATTTTATTTTAAAAATGTATAATTTGATTTTTAATCTTTTTTTATTTGAGCCGAACCTTAAAAAAAATATATATATGTGATTTGGTTCTCAAAAAGTTTAATTTTGGATCAAAAAATTTTACACCATTTTTAAACAGAAGTACCAAACTACCCTTCAATTTTTTTAATTCATTATAAAAACCCTCAAAATATAGTTATATATTTCAAAATTTTCCTTTATTAAAAACTATAAATAAAGCTCTAAATAAAACTCTAAAAAAGTTCATCAATAGAGGCCAGCCTCGTGAGCTGACCATCGCCGAATTGGATTTTGCGCCCACCATCGCACGCCCCTAACTCGCAAGCCCAGCCTTGTCACGGCACTGACGACCTCCTTCCGCTGGCCCCATCTGACGAGCCTAGCTATACCGACACTCGCACCGGCCCCACCTCGCAAGCCCAGACTCGTCTCCGCGCCGACCACCTCCGCGCACCGTTCAACGGCAATAACAAGAAAACCATTTAACGGTTTTAGATTTCTCTTTTTTTCTCCTTCTTTTTCTTTTTTTTTTTTTTTTTTAATTTGTTGGTTTGGTTTTGTTTGTTTATCTAATTCAGTAGGTTTGTGGTTTTATGAGCTTTGAGCTTTGATAGCTTTGGGTTCAGATGTGGTCTCCAATCTACATGAGGGTGTCAAGAGGAGGGTTTTGAGCAAGAAGAAGATGAAGGATTTGAATGTGTAGCTTTGGATTGTTTTTGTTTTTTATTTTTTATTTTTTTAAGGAGAAGATGGACGTACTTTTCCAATTTGACATTGAAAGTGTTACTGGAGGTGCATGGCGACTGTTGGGGAGGCGGTGTCGGTGAGAGAAAGCGAGTACATATATTTTTTAATTTCATTTTGGGTAATTTCATATTTATTTCTTACTTTTTCATTTTTTAGTTTTAATTTTAATTTCTTTAATAAAAATTAAATATTTTACTCAAAATAACTACACTAAAATAGTCAAAACATTTTTCCCCCCTAAAATTAAATAGCAATGACTAAATCATATCTTTTTTAACAGTTAAACCTAAATAAATAAAAAATATTAAAGACGAAACTATATATTTTTTAAAAAATTAAAAACTAACCGAGTTATTTACTCAAAAAATAAGATCCACTGTTAAGTCTTTTTAGGGTATGTTTGGTTCAAACATTCTTTGAACTCAATATATTTAAATTTAGATTCGAGTATCAAGAATTCTTCAATTACATGTTTGTTTCTTCAAAAATCTGAATCATTTGAGTATCAAGAATCCAAGTTTTTAGAAATCTCATCCTTTTAAACTTTTGATACTCGGATATTTTTACTACAGTAAAAACTACAATTCTCTCTCCTATATTTGAGGAAAAAAAATAAATTCTTCATTTGATATCCAATTGAGATGATTCTTTTTTCACTGTGTATCTAATGAAGAGAGGAATAAATCAAGATCCATATTACATATTTTTTTAATATCATTAACATTAAGATTTTATTAAATTTATTAATAAATCAAAAACTATCTTCACTACCTTTCCAAACACAAATTTCAATTTTATTTCATACTCATATTAAAACTTTATTCAATATTGTTAACCCCCCATAGGGGTGTTACAGATTTCAACATAAAAAAACTCCCCACAAAAAGCAAATGATTTTATTCTTTAAAATTCTTTTTTTTTTCATTTTCTATTGTTTAATATAAATGACTTATACATACTATTTATATCATCTATTGATTTACGGGATAAAGAAACCTTACTATGCTTTTTGTATACTAACGAAAACCTTGCGAAGTTTTATTGGTTAATAGAAAAGAATTATATATAAATTATTTGAATCCATTGATTTGCCAACTAAAAAACCTTACAAATCGCATTATACGAATTGATTATAATTTGCACTTAAACAGTACATCCATTTGATTTAACAAAGAGAAAAGCCATAAAAACAAAACTTACAACCTTTTTTGTGGAATGAATCCTTTTTCTTTTTTTCTTTTGAAGTAAGTGGAATCAATAAATTTGTTTCGCTGGTAAAAGAATTTATATATCGCCATCTTTGTGATCTCGAGAGGTCCTTGTTTTTCTTTAGTTTTTGTTGTTGTTTTTTTTTTTTTAATTTATTGTGATTAGATTTTTTTGATAATGTTTCTTTTTAAATTTTCATGTAAGTTTGACTAGTTGGTTGGTAGGTGAAAGAAGAAAAAACAATACTATTTAGGTGAAATGAATATTTTGGTGTTTTAAGAGGGTATAACAAGAAGATCAGGGTGCATGAAAAATAAAAAGAGGATATCAATAAATGTATCTTTATAAGGGTTATCAGAATTTTGACCTAATAATTTTTATTGTTATGATATTTTGACCTATTCATTACGCTTTCTCTAATCTCTCTATAATTTATCTTCAACATTCAACATGAACAGCGAGCCCATGACCCCAGCCCATGAGCTCAGGCTGGCCTACGATTTTTTATGAGGTATTTATGTCCATTGTCGTCTGATTGAATAATTATTTGGTTTTTTTTATTTAAAAACAAAACTTTTATATTACACGTCATTAACAAAAATTACTACAAAAATAAAATTATAAAAAATACAAATGTCCTGTAATATTTTTTGAAAAAGTTTTTTTTAAGGGATGTAATCTCGATGGCAAAATTTAAAAAAAAAGTTAAAATAAAATTTAAAATTAAATAAATAATTTTTTTTAATAAAAAAATGTTTTTGAGACATTGAAGTTGTCTCATTTTTTTTTTTTTTAAAAAAAAAAGGACCGTATCAAATAGAAGAACCTAACCAGAGTGGAAAAAAAAAAAAATAAAACTGTTTTGATGTTTAAAAAATTAATTTTTTAATTAAAAAAAAATTAATCAAATAAAATTTTATAAAAATGTTATTTTTTAAAAATCCCCTCGATGTTTGTAAAAGCTCCCTCTCTCTCTCTCTCCGTTAAAGTTGTGGAGATTGAATGCGCTTTCCGAAGCCTTCCATCGAGAAATGGGTTCGATAGAAGCTGCGAGCGCAGAGAACGGCTCCGCTAACCACAACGCGGACCAGAAAGCCGTCGCCGGCGATGGTTCGCCGACGGCGAACGACACAACGACGGAGACGGACGCGTTGAAGAAGCGTAAAGCGAGCATCCTTCCCTTGGAGGTTAACACTCGCGTGATGTGCCGTTGGAGGGACGGTAAGTACCATCCCGTCAAGGTCATCGAACGCCGCAAAGTTCCGGGCGTTGGCTCCAACGATTACGAGTATTACGTCCATTACACCGAATGTAAGGTTTTTACTGAATATTTTGTTGGCAATTCTAGGGTTAAGGATTTGGGTTTTGAGCTGTTGATAGACCTTGGTTTTGTGCTCTTGTTTGTGTTTCGACGAATTAGGGTTTCGGTTCGGACGAGTATGTTGGGGTTGGCTTGATGTCCCGCTTTGATTGTATTATTGCTGATTATACATATATATTGCATTTCCCAGTTTCTCGAAGTTTAGGTTTTGGGTTAGGGTTTTTGGTTTGAAGCAGTTGCTAGACCATTATTTGTGCTCGTGTTTTTATTGTTGTTTTATTTTTTATTTTTTCTCTCAGGAACTTTCTGGTTATGGAAATTTTTGGATGGTTTGATTGCTGGCACCTATAATTGTCTGAATAGTCAGAGAATGTTGTGTTTTTAGAAATCAAAGGGTGATAGGATGAAGTTCCTAGATACGATGGTTAGATAGAGGTTTTAGAATGCACAATTTAGCAATGTTGAGAAACATTTGATTGGTCGGTTTTTGTAAGAGCTTTGAAAAGAACTTCTTTTACCTGTCAAAGAAACGTGAAAGAGGTATATTTTTTCAGCATAAAATAGACTCCATGCTTGGGGTCTATGGATTTGGAGAAAAGAGTTCTAGAGTAGGTAACACAAGAATTTCCATTGAGATGTTTATATGGAATTGATAACGAAGATCAACTTAATATATGGGCTGCAAAGAAACAAATTGTTATAAGTGTTTGAAAGTATTGGTGTTCGTACTAAAAAGGAATAAAATAGTATTTAAAATAGTTGGATAAGATGTTGCATCTGAATATGGCATTTGAAATGCATTTGAGGTGGACATAAACTAAATTCCAATGCCAAATATAACATTTTGTCCATTTCTTATGCTGAATTTCGACGTAGTGATGGCATTTGCATTGGAGATCGTCTTAATTTTCTCTTTTTGTTGTTTTCTTTCGTGATAGTTAATAGGAGGCTTGATGAATGGGTGAAGCTTGAACAACTTGATCTTGATTCGGTAGAGACTGTTGTTGATGAGAAAGTAGAGGACAAGGTGATGCCATGCTCTTTAACATCCCAAAACTGTGGGGTTGTTCGGTTTGTAGATTCATGTGGTTTGAACCCACGAGCCTGGTTCAAACTTGCATTCGGATGTGCATCGGATGAAGTGGTTTTGAACCCTGATGTGATGTTTAAACCTATCCAAAGCCGGTTTTGGAGAACTAATTCCCCGCTTAAAGCTCACATGGTTTTGAACCTATAAGCTACTGTAAAGCAATAGCTTCATTTCTGGTTAACTAACAATTCACTCTATCCACCAATTCAAACCACAAAAAATTCAAAAGCACACCAATTCAAACCCACAAACCAAACGGACCCATACATTTTTGATCTCCAAGTTGTGCTTACATCTTCCATAGTGTAGCAGATGAATAGAGAAGTGTTCTTAAGCATTTCCCTTATGATTAATTTTAAATCTTATAGAGTTTCTTCCAAGTAATCTATTTTCTTTTTTAGTTGTTCTGATTGGTTAGTTTTGCAATGAGGCTTTTTAGGTTACGAGCTTGAAAATGACACGCCATCAGAAGCGAAAAATCGATGAGACACATGTGGAGGTATGTGCAACTTATAGTTGCTATTAAAAGTTTGTTATTGTGGTTTTATCAAACATTGTCTTTCTCCTCATCAAAGGAAAATTTTCTTGATAACCCCTGTATGCTTGAGAATGAAGAGTATGTTGATTAACAAAATACTATAGAAAAGAGAGATAGAAATAAGAGACAAAGCATGTTTGGAGCATGAAAGGGGAATGAGAATAATGGATTGGAACGAGAGACAGTAAAAATTATGTCTAGGGCTTGGAAGTAGAATCGTTACGAAGATTGATCTTCATGTATTGCAAGACGCAGTTGAATTTTTAACTTCTGAGGAATAAGAATGATCTCCCTCCCTAGCAGCCATCCACGCAAACAGTTAAACATATACTTGGAGGCTGCATGCTGAACTATTTAGGAACTCTGTGCAACTATATATAGCTTGTATTATGGCTGTGAATGATGTGCAATTTAATTTGCAAAATCCAGAGCTTTTACAAATGTTCCTCAGTCTATTTTGTCAAATGTTTGGATGATTTAATCTAAGATGTCTTTCACAATTATACAGGGCCATGAAGAGCTTGATGCTGCAAGCTTGCGTGAACATGAAGAATTTACAAAAGTAAAAAATATAGCAACTATTGAACTTGGAAGATATGAGATAGAGACATGGTACTTCTCCCCCTTTCCACCAGAATACAATGACTGTTTGAAGATGTATTTTTGTGAGTTTTGCCTCAATTTCATGAAGCGCAAAGAGCAGCTTCAAAGGCATATGGTGAGCTACGCTTCAAATTCTTCTACTCTGATCTTTACAGTGTCTGCTCGTAAGGAAAGTGCTTTCAATAGCGAGTCTTTGGTTGATTGGATCCTTGATTACATGTTGCTGAGATGACTTACCCTGGCAACTTTGTCGACCACTTTGCCTAATTTTGTGTTTCTGGTTTTCTTTTCCTTTTTTTGTTTGCGTCTTAATTCTGAATATTAAGAGGAAGTGTGATCTGAAGCACCCCCCTGGTGATGAGATTTACCGAAGCGGTACACTCTCTATGTTTGAGGTAAGGTCTTTCTTTGCTTTTTAGTGATTTGATTGTTTTAGCCTTTTGGCGAACAGATTGTGAAATGTGAATTCTGACAGAAACATTAAGTGAGCCTGTGTGAGTTTGATGTGATTTCTTCCCCATTCTTCCTGTGCTTCTATTTGGATCATGTTCTCCTATTTTTACATGATCTTTTGTTCGATCTCTTCACACATATTCAAAGTTCGTATCTGATATATATTTCTTTAACAGGTTGATGGCAAAAAGAACAAGGTTTATGGGCAAAATCTTTGTTATTTGGCTAAACTATTTCTTGATCACAAGACCCTTTACTATGATGTCGATCTTTTTCTGTTTTATGTTTTGTGCGAATGTGATGATCGAGGATGCCACATGGTTGGATATTTTTCCAAGGTAAAATTGTTCTGTTTCATTGCTTATTTAATCCTGAAGCTTAATGCAACAACATTTGTTTCCATTCCATAAGCACATTGTGTTTTCTACAAGCATAAATTAACATTTGTGCGAAGAGGGATGAATGATGATTGAAAAATAAAATATAGCTAACTTCTTTTCTGCTGATAGTGCAGGAAAAGCATTCTGAGGAGTCCTATAACTTGGCATGCATTCTTTCCCTTCCTCCTTATCAAAGGAAAGGCTATGGAAAATTTTTGATTGCCTTTTGTAAGCTTTCTGTCGCTTAAATCCTTTTATTTTTGAATTGTGGGAAATCCTAATTTAATTTTGAAGTAAGATTTTCACGATGAGATTCCCTGAGGACTACAGAAGGTTAACAGTACTTGACGGAGATCCATTTTAGTGATTAGATCTAGCTGTGGCTTAAAAAGAGAACGGATGTTGGGAATAAGTTGTTAAACAACTCTTGTGTTTCTCTCTCGCTGGAGTATTAGAGGCCTCACCAAAAACAAGCATTTCTTTTGCCATTTGCCAAATTTATTGTTGTAGTATTTTACGTTTGATCTTTGCATTTCTTTCTCTTGATTTCCTATTGTAATGCTATTTCTATTGTAATGCTATTTCCTCTCTGTGCAGCATATGAACTTTCTAAGAAAGAAGGTAAGGTTGGCACTCCTGAAAGGCCCCTTTCTGACATGGGGCTCTTGAGCTACAGAGGATACTGGACCAGGGTGCTTTTAGACATCTTGAAAAAACACAAGGGCAATATTTCTATCAAGGTCTTTATTTCCTGAACCCTTCTTTAAACTATATTTTTCTTGATAAATTTTACTACCTATGCGTCCTTGAACTTGGTGAAGACATTTTTGGCCATTGCTTGCTTAATTACCATGAATTTTTGTTCATTATGGGATCGTTGGTTGTAGTCATCTTTTTGGGAATACTATAATGCATACAGATAGTCCAAATTCGTTGGAAACGCTATGAATCTTCTTAGGATCTATTTATTACCAAAAAAGCAAAAAAATTACTGTTTTTAGGACGGAGTTTTCCATGCGAGTGTCCCTGTCCTGCTTTCTTCTCTTTTTCCCCTTTTGATACTTAAATAGAGGTAATCATGAGTAGATTATATGAATTGAATTAATCCAAATGCTACGAATTGCATATTGATCTTTAGGAAGGGGGTGCATCTCTGTTTCTTTTTTCTTTTCACTTCTCACTAAATCATCTTTTTCCTCAATTTTTTTTAAGCTTACACTGAATAGGTTCATCAAGGTTATCTTCATAAAAGAAACTTCTACTATTTATCACAAGTTTATGCACCCGACTGACCACCTGCTGTTTATGCACCCCGCATGTGCACCTGTTTACTTGTGTTTTTTTACTTTTTTATTTGGTGTTCACAATCTGACAACGAGAAATGGATATCTGCGAGTTTTCTACATTTTGCTTTTTGATATCTTCATTTTGTCGCTTCTTTTTTTTTTTAATTGTTCACTTTGATTGAGGAATTTTATTTATTTTTATTTTTATTTTTATTTTTATTTTTTGGGGTGCAGGAGCTGAGTGACATGACAGCCATCAAAGCGGAGGATATTTTACAAACCCTACAAACCCTAGAATTAATCCAGTACAGGAAAGGTCAGCATGTCATCTGTGCAGATCCAAAGGTCCTGGATCGTCATCTAATAGCAGCAGGTCGTGGGGGTCTTGAGGTTGATGTTAGCAAACTGATCTGGACTCCATATAAGGAGCAAGGTTGATTCTTACCATAAACTTGTCCAGATTCAGAGTGTTATGGCTCCTTATTCCGCTTGTGTAAATACAACAGCGTAATAGATTAGAGATAGGACTTCTAGCAGCATCAAAACACAAATACTGTTTGTTCTTACTCGGACATCTTTACTTTATATCGAAGAGAAAAAAAAAGTAAAGGGCAATTTTTTTTTTTTAAATAATGTGTTTATTTGTAAAATCATTAATAAGAAATTTATGAGCTCTACATAATATAGAGAATAATATAGAGAACGAGAAAAGATAATATTAATTTTTCTATACTTTTTAGTATCGATTTTCTATCAAAGAAATGAATACCATATTTACTTAGATGTTTAAATTAAAATGTTATTATTTAGTAGCTATAGGTTATGTAAAAAGAATATTTTAATAATTATATTGAATAAAATATTTATGTTTAAGTAAACACTTGAAAAGAAATAAATGAGATTGTTTCTCATTTTCTTATCAAATAAGTAAACACTAAAAATAGAATAAATGATGTTCAATTTTAATACTTTTTTCTCCTTTCTAATCGTATTATCTTTTCTTTTACATTTCGTAAACATGTCTTAGTGTCGTAGTCTTAACAACCATTTGTTTCTATGACTGCTGCATCCTGTATGTGTTGACGATACTGATTAATATGGTAAAGTGCTTCAAGATTTTGATTTCTGCTTCCCATGCGAATGAAATCATTCCCCTCTAATTATCCTAAAAAAAAGTACTGAATTCCTCGAGCAATACGTCTACTTTTTATGGCAAAGTTTTCTCACACACACATATGTAACGCATCTGTATGAAGTTTGATAAAAGTTGGGATGCGTAGACGTTTCTTATCAGTGTTTTTTGCTTTTGAATAAATTGAGGTTAGATGGCTAATTTTTCTGTCGTGACAAAAAGCATTTTGAGGAAATAAGCAGATCTAGGCCCAGTTATCCGATTTTTATTTTTATTAAAAAAAAAAAAAAGCTCGTTCAACACAATCACGCATAAAGATTGAAGTTGGAATTTGTGGCAAAATTTGGTCATAAACTCTCTAGCTTTTAGACTCTAGATTTTCAGGTCATGCAGCAGAATCCAGAATATTTTTTATAAAAGGTCGTCTCTACGCTTTTTGACGAGAGTATTGGTTATACGTAGCGGGAAGCAAGTTTAACCTCTTTACCCTCCTTTAACAGTCGCATTTGATTTTCAGATTATGGCTACATGCTATTTGTTGGGGGAAGAATAATTGTGTCGCATGACAACAGTGACCCTTCATTTTGCCTTTGGTCTTACTTTCTTTCTTTTACCCTTTTTTCCGAGTAACATGGAACACCTAATTCTCGAGGAAAATGTTGACAGGAAAATCAGTTCTAGTCACACCATAAAACATAGCTATTTGTTAAAGCTTGTAACTACCTCTCTGTTTCTATTTAAGAAAAAATTAACGTAAGAGATCTTTTAGTAAAGTAAGGTATGCAAGTTATGAAATTCCCAATAAATTATAAGTGTAACTACTTCTCTAGTGTTTTATGGAACTAGTCATTGCTGGTTTGGTTTGCTAACAACTAGCCAAAAACCATTCACAGCACATTGTCCCTCGCCTAGAGCTTACTGTTTGCTTTTTACTTGATTTCTTGGTCCTTCATGAGCCACAAAAGGTGGCAATTTATCTATTTTTATTAAGTTTTCTCTAACACCGAGGCAGGCAGTGACATTTAAATCCCGGTTTTGTCTGAAACTGGACCAACAGAAAGCAAAGGTTCTATTCTTTTATTTCTTCTGATGGACATAAAGCAGGACGTGGTGGTTGCGACAGCTGCAAGGCACGTGGTTTCCTGGTGTTTCCTTTTTAATTCTTTATCATCTCAAAAGGTCAGAAACCAAATTTACCCGGAAATTTAGCAACTGAAATGAACCAAAAAATAAAAAAAAATAAAAAAAAACTTTTATAATAATAATAACAATAATGAACAAAAAAAAGTTGTCACACCATGGATTGGAATTTGCGTGTCAACTATTACACCCACCAACACTGATTTGCAAGTATGTCGTTTCATTTTAGAATTCCTACCTTCACAGTTTTGATGTATAAGCTGTTCAAAAAAGAAAAAAAAAAATCAAACAAACCGTTTTGATTTAAAAAATATAAGATGTAAAAATTTTATATTATAGTAATTTTTTATATTTTATTATAGCATGTAACAACTTTACATTAATTATAATTATAATTAATAATTTTAACTGTAGTTAGAACTTTTAAGGTTCAAAAACATGCCTTTCATTTTGCGTTCTATGTACAAGTTAATAAAAATATATTCCTGATATTAGTGCAAAAAATTCTTCTAATATAGTGGAATTGTACATTGAAAATATTTTCTTTTTCACTTCACGTTTTTCCATATAGCTTTTAATTATTAATTTCAAGATCACAAGGAATTGCATTGCTTATATTTGCCTTGCCAACTGCAATTGATGCTAAATTTGATATCTCTCAAGAAAGCCAATAAGTCAGCCTAATTGACTTTCAAATGAAAGGCCTCCAACTTCAATATGAACATTGAGAAAGACAAAAATTAGAACTATAAACAACAATAAATCCACATTATGTGTTCATGAACAGAACTATCGATGTTACATATTTAAGTGTCTCGAAACATTGAATATTTCAAAACCGTTAAAAGACTAAAAACATTTACAAGAAAACAACACTACCTTTCATATTTCACACCCCTCTTTGAGAATTCTCCCCACACATGACTCAATCAAACGGTGGTGGGTTGATCAAGATGATGATGATGCCTAGGATGATGAATCTGTTGAAGCTGCAAACCCTTCAAAGCCACCCCACCAGATCTCCTCTTCCACAAACTCTCCACTTCCATTCCTTCTTGGGCCTGAATGGGCCTTTTCACCACCGGCAAAGGAGGGTCCAAATCCACAACATTAACCACACACTTCCCACCATTACAGAGACCCCCAGAACTAGAACGACAACACCCATTGCCATTTGCAACGTTCGCCGCCGCCCTCCTCCGTCCGCGGCCGTCGACGGAGCCGGCTTCGGCGACGGGGGTTGTTGTGTTTGAAGTGATGTTTTTGCTAGAGAAGAACTTCTTGAGCTTGGAGTACTTGAGAACATAATTGTTGTCCTTTTTATTACTGTTGTTGTTGTTGTTGTTGTTGTTAACAAGAGTGTTGAGTGATCTGTGGCCGTGGGGATTTGGGAAACCGATGACTCTGTTCTTGCGCTTGACTTGGCCGATGCAGCTGATTCTAGGCGACAAAGGGTCCAAGGAGGAGGAGGAAGATCTGTCCACACATCTGGGAAGGCCATAGACGTCCTTGATGGCAGGTCTTGAGCACAACATTGGCAAGAAAATTGCGTCTCTTTGATTGAGCTTATGGTGATGATGAGGAAGCTTTTGGTGATAGAAACGATTGCATTCAGGACCCATTTGGCTGTTCTTCTGAAAGAACAGGATCTTGGGGGGTTGCGTGTTTTGACAAGTTTTTTTTTTCTTTGTTCTTAGAGAGAGAGAAGGAGAGAGAAAGGCCAAAGGAAAGACTTTTGTTTGTCCAAGTCTTTAATGGTGGTCTTTCTTTGAGAGTGAGGTGAAAAGAGGGTGTGTTGAGTGTGTCAAATATGATCGACCAAAGAAGGTGTATAGATAAGTTTGTGATTTTTTTTTTTTTTTTTTTTTATGGAGCTATTATTTTGTTTTTGTGTTTTCGCTTACTCGGTCGGTCAAGTCATAGAAGAAGAGAGAAAGGGAAAGACTAAAAGACACAAGTAAAGCCCCAAAGGACCACCAGTTAAACTGGTAAGTCATTATCACCATTAACTCTTATTTAATATATATATATTTTTTTTTTGGTGGGGTGAATGTCACTGGACCATTAAATTGGGTTGCCTCTTATTATTGGGACGTGAAAATTTCAAGTGTGGGAGAATAGAGTAGCATGCGTAAATGACGGAAAGTTCGCTTGTCTTTTTAATAATGGAGGCACCCTAGGGGGTTTCTATATTGTGCCCTACCATTTCATGCCAAGTCCATACATTACTTCTCCGACAAGTATAGGCTGAACCTCTTCTTGTCTCCTTGCTCTTAGTCTCAAACTCCAAGGTAAGAAAAATCATTTTTATCCGTATGAGATTCAAACTCACTACTTGTAAAATAGTGAGATCTACTTTAGTTTATAATGTATTTTTTAGATAATGACTTATTGTTTTATAAATAACAAAATTTTAATCTCATAGGGTTAAATAGGAGTGCTTTAAAAGTAAGCCTATGTAGTTTTCTTGAGCAAAAGTGGTGTTTAGTATTTAAGGAGGAGAATTCTATAGCATTGAAAAAAAAAAAAAAAAAAACACAAGACATCTCTTGTTAGAAAAAGAAAATAATGATGTTTGATTTCTTGATAAAAAACCGTATCGTATCTTCTAGATAAGGTATTATACCTACTATAAAATTTTCCCTACTTTTAAATTTCATCGCATTTATGTCATATACAAAATATAGAATGTATAGACAATCTATACATAGAGATGTTAATTGGGCTGGCCCACCCTAAAAGTATGACGGCACGATATGACACGAGATTATGTTGGACTGAGTTAAGTATGACACGAGGTGATGGACCATACCAAGCTCATAGTTTTAGGCACATGGGTTGAGCACGACATGATACGATAAAACACGAATATGGCACGAGCACGACTTATTGAGCACGATGGGCCGGCATGAGGAATATAATTTCTTTTATTTTTGATTATGTAGTTATAATGATAATATTACATATTTTTCAATAATTAATAAATTTACAATCTCCTTACATAAAATTAATTGATTTCACCTATAAAAAATATCAATTGATTTACATGAGTGGTTTTTTTTATAACATAATATGAAATCAAGCATTGTTACCTTTAATTACTTTTAACAACTCTATGTTTTAGATTAATAAATTGAAATATTGTATTTTCCTTTTGTAGGCTTTTTATTCATTTTAATAAAATGTTGAACGAGGGCTTGAGTATTGGATTTTTTTTGTTTGGAAATAAAATAAAATATGAAGTTAATTTTTTATTTACTTTTTTGAAATGAATTGATCTTATTTTTGTATAATATTACATATTTTTAAATAATTAATAAATATACAATCTCCTAACAAAAAATTAATTGATTTACATTAGTGTTTTTTATATAACATAATATGAAATCAACCATTGCTACCTTCAATTACTTATAACAACTCTATGTTTTAGATTAATAAAATGAAATATTGTATTTTCGTTTTCTAGTTTTTTTTTTTCATTTTTAATTAAATGTTGAATAAGGACTTGAGTATTGGATTTTTTTTTTGTTTGGCAATAAAATATGAAGTTGATTTTTTATTTATTTTTCAAAATGAATTTATCTTATTTTTGCATAATATTATTGCTTAAAAAGTGTTAATTTTTTTTTTTGAATATAATTGGTGGATCAGTCTAATCGTCTATTGTATCAAGCACGATAAAAGCTTAAGCATGACACGGTACAAGCATGAGATGTGCTTGGGCCTATGAGTCGGGCCGGACAAGGCCTATACTTTTTAATCTTGAGTTCGCATAAACATGAGACGAAGTTTCAATGGGTCAGAACGAGCATAGTACAAAGCACACTTGGGCTCAACCAATTATGGGTTGAGTTGGCATGACAGGACACGACATGATTGAGATTTCTACGGCTATACATCATTAAATGTAGTACACCAGCTAAGTGCCACGATATGGAAATTAAACAAATTTGTCATGTTCTTTAATGAATGAACCTAATTTGGAACTTAAAAAAAAATTCCAAATAGTTTTTTTTATTTAAATGAGATTATTAATGTCATCATATCCCGTATCCTATTGACTATAAAAGCACTAAAAAAACAAGGATTATTTGATTAAATTTCACTTAAAAAAAGGGTTAAGTTCATTCATATAATCACGGATCTGACGTTGCAAAACCTATTAACCAAGCGAAACATCTAATTGGACTACTGAGATTTGAACTTAAATACATTTAAGAAGAAAAGTAAAGAAAGACATCTTCCCCGCTATAAATTTGATAGGTTGTTAAGGTGTATTCTATATATATACATACATACATATATATATATATATAGATATATTAATTGGGCCATATATCATCACTTTTGAAGTTATTTATCAATATGTACTCTGATCTGAAATTTAAACTTAAATCTTCACAGAAGTGATACGTTTAAAATGCAATTTTGCAGAAGTGCCATTCTCTTAAATTACGCTCATTTTTATTTTTTGGTAGTATTGGAGTGGTGGTGAACACTATTATTAGCATCATTTCAGATCATCACCAGGCATTATTACAATTCATGCTGTGAAAACATAACATACAGATTTAAGTTGGTGATTCATAAAAATATTGGTCCACCTTTTTATATTGGTCCATAAAACCTCTTCATTTCATATAGAGGCTAGAGTTAAGTTGGTGACAGTACACTAGCATTCTCAGAATCTATCCAGTTGGGTTGTTAAGTTCACTGTTTAGGATAGGCATTATCTTAAACTTTTTCTTTTCTTATTATCATCGATCAATGGATTAGGAAAACAGAAGAGAGTCGGCCAAAAAAAGAAAAAAAATGAACAAGTGTTGAATGATGTCGATAATCCACACCCCTTTTATCATGAGAGACCAGTGGTAGTGGTAACAGGTTGATTGTTTTGCGAGACACTTTAATTGATGCCGCAAAAAATTGGGGAATTCCCATAGCTATTTTCTTTAAGCTGATAAAAAATGGCCTCAGATTTAAAAAATGTTCCCCCATTAAACCCCAACTACTTGCAACAATAGAAGAAAGTGTCATTGTTTACCTCATCAAATACTACTGTGAGACCTCCTATTTATGGAACCACTTAATCAGAATAAACTTAATATCATTAACTACCACTTTAGTGTCCGATTAAATCTTGGTACTAACAAAACTAAGAAGGAAAAGATATAACCAAAAAAAAGAAAAAAGAGTAAATCGTTTCTTTCATTTTGATCTTTTTTCTGGATTAGAAGTTTAAGGTTAGAGATCAAAAAAAGTTCCTACCGATTAATCTTTTATTATTATTATTTTTTCTTTTGTGGTAGGAACTATTTTCTCTCCTATTTATTTTAGCCATTAGATTAATTGTTCAAGGATCTAATTTGTGAATATCCTTGTTAAAAATTCACAGTCTCTGTTGCTTAACTATTTCTAATCCTAGATCAAACTATAATCCAGTTGATCTAAGGACTAAAACAATAGTCCCACTTCTTTGAAAAAAAATACAGTTCTACTGTGTGGAATTTCTTTAGAAAAAAAGTCGTTTGATACAAAATTTTACATATTTTCCGTCTCTATACTACTTGGCTTAGTTTTTAAGTTATTTTCCTCCCTTTTTAAAATTAAGAATGGATTTTTTATGGTGCAAACCCCATCAATAGGACTCTATTTTAACCGTTAAATTTGATCAAATCATTTTTAGATCAACGGTTAAAAGAAAAATACCTATTACTAAAATACTCTTGTAGTATTCCAACATAGAAATCTCCATGAAGGATTGGTTATTTTTCCTCTTTTATATATATATATATATATATATATACACACACATTAACAGTTTTCCTCTCAATTTTGGTGCAAAAAGTTCATAGGATTTTTATTGGGAGAGCAAGTAGATTTCTTTCAAACTCTTCAAAAGTGTCCAAAGAAATTATGGATCATTTTGGCAAATGGATTCGAATTAGTTATTTGATTTAAGTTAATGTGATGTGAATTAAGATTTGAGTGGTGATTTAAATTGTTATCCGAATTGACGTTTGGATGTACATTTAAGTTTTAATTTGAGTATGGAATAAAATTAGAATTTGTGTTTGAAGAGAAAGTGAAAATAGTATTTGATCTATTATCTAATAAAATCTTAACGTTAATGATCTTAAAAAATATACAATATTGATCTTAATTTATTTATCTCTTCACTAGGAACACAATAAAAAAAAAGAATCATCTCAATTGGATATCAAATGAATAAGTTATAATTTTTTCTTCAAATATAGGAGAGAGAATTTTAGTTTTTACTGTAGCAGAGATATCTGAGTATCAAAAGTTTAAGGGGGAGTCAGAACTCTAAAAAATTGAATTCTTAATACTTAAAGGATTCAGATTTTGAAAAAAATAAACATTTATTTAAAAAAATTTTGATACTTAAATCTAAATTTAAGTATAAAAAATCTAAAGAGTTTTCAAAACAAACACAGCTATGGCTATGGCTATGGCTATGTATATCAATCATCAATGGACTATATGGACAACATATTATTAAGTGGAACCACATTTTCCCAAAAATGCAATCAATCAACGGCAAAAGAAAAAAAAAAATTCTATCCGCGGATTTTTAGTATATAAATATAATAAAGGTTTACGTCCAAAAATGCTCTGCTGCCGTGACCACTTGTGTTTGCAATTGTAAACTCAATCATTGTTATCTATCAAATAATCATAGATGCACACCTATTTATAAAACGATTTGAAGCTGCCGTAATTTATGCTATTAATTAAGCAGTAACACATTTTTTAACTTCCTCCAAAGCAAGTCTGCTCTATCCTTTTCGAGTCAAGAAAAGGGGAAAAAAAAATTATTTACGTAGCATATAATATGTTGACCCTAGTTTTCTCTCTGAGTTGTCTCTTGTGACTCATCCAAGTTTTTATTATCTTTTATTTTCTTCTTTGTAATTGTTTATTTTGTTCGGACTGCTATTTGGGTTGTTATCCAATGTTATACACATTTGACGACTGCAAAGTGTATTGTTTTGTTCTCTCACTTCTTTCAAGACTTTTATGTTACATATGCAATTGGGATTTGAAGACGGCGGGTTAGAAGCAATATTTGGAGTATTAATAAATGCTTAACATGCTTGGCAATATCAAAGTGTGTAGTTGTACTTATTCTCTCTCTTCTCCCTTTCTTTTTCTTCCATATTTTAAACGTTTTATATGAGCCAAAGGTTTGAACATGGCCATGTTGGGGAGACAGCAGACCTAGTAAAGCAAATTGAACGATCCGTGGGAGATTTATAACCACGTGATATTAGTCAAAGTTATTTGCATCTGCAATTAAAAAATAAACTTTAATTCATGACATACAATTAACTACAAACTAATGTGTATTACTAATGGACGATGTAATGGTTATGATGCCTTTTCTTATCATAGTTTACGACCTTAGGATTGATCAATACTTGTATAGTTCCACTTAAAATTCATGCTCACTTAATAAATTGCATGGGACCAAATGAAATGAATTTGAGCCCATTTTAAATAGAATTGAATCAGATCATTTGATGGATTACACAGATAATGGAGAACGAGATGATATTAATAAATGTAACTCTTTAGTTTTTTTTTTTCTTTAAGCGGACGTCTGCGTTAGACAAGGGCAATATTACATGCAATACATTGCAATACCACGGGATGCAACTCTTTAGTTTTTTTTTTTCTCCAAAAAAAAAAAAACTAAAGAGTTGCATCCCGTGGTATTGCAATGTATT
>CAMOHE010026133.1:0-12576 GCA_946598075.1 Artocarpus hirsutus | reverse complement strand
TTATCATCTTTAATCACTTTTGAGACATTAAACTGACAATTTTTTTGACAGGATCACACTGTTCATATTGATTGAGACCTGCATTGTCATTGCTGCTCTGGTTGGTTTGATATTTTGTTTATTTACTTAATTATTTTTTAGTTTCTGTTTCTCATGTGAAAAGAGTTTAATTATAAGATGCTTTAAAGTGTCTTATATCAACTTGAGGGGAAAAACATGTCTTACATCAAACAATCGAACAAAAGACAAATGTGGTTTAATTACAAACAGCTAAAAAAATGTGAGACAAATGTAGTGTAATTACTAAAAGTTAAAAATATATGAGAATTTTGGGATAAATAAATAAATAAAAGTCTAGTTAATTATATGAGAACATAGTTTTAATCTTCATACTTTTATTATGCTTGATTAAATTGTCATTGTTTGTTTATTTAATATATTTAACGTGATTCACCGTTTAGAATTGCCTCCTAACAACAGAATATATTTTCATACAATACCATAAAATTTTTAAATACAAGGTCGGCATTTGACCGCTTCTTCTAATAGATTCTCTCTGTTTGTAGGCTATGGCCGAGACAGTTGCTTCCATCTTCCTGTCAAAAACAAGGAAAAAAAAAAGTCCACCCTTGGAGGCAGAAAATTATTAGTGTACCACATAGTCTAGCTTCCCTAAAAAATGTATATTATGTAACCAGTGTTTCTTTTTTTTTTTTTAATCATGAATAAGATAACGTATTATTGTCAACGAATTTTATACATTATTTTTGAATTATGCGATTTATGTAAACATATCCCTAAATGTTGAAACGTAATTGTTACATGTCTCATCTATAATATATGCCACTAGATGCGTGTGATTTTTTGGATAGACTTACCGCCTGTTTGGATGAGTGGTGAAAACCTTGGTTCCTACTACCTTTTCAATTATAAATAGTATAAAACTCTCATATGCTACAGTAACAATAAAAAATTGCTACAGTGTAAAGCTCTCACATGCTACAGTAAAAATGGTTCTAACCAATGTTCCCACCACCCTTTCAAACACCCTTTTAGATGATGAGGTCAAATTCCCCTATTTCTTTAAATACTAGCTAACCCAATTAAATTTGGCCTTCTTCTCCACTATTTTTTCCTCTTTTCTTTTTGGCTTATGAGCAACTATTCTAAGGAGTGAATAAATATAAAGTTTGACGCCAACAAATTTATTTGAAGCAAAATTGCATTTATTAACCCATAAGTGTTGTAGCTAATTTTAAACCAACGACAGCTCAACAATTATGTCCAAAAACTAGTACGCTTTCAAATTTAGGTAAATTTAAAGACGTACTACATATCAAAGGACACAGCCAAACCAATGTGTCTTAAAGTTTAAGGAGCACGTCAACACAAGTAAGTATAGTTATGGAATAATTTGACAAAAGTATCCTACATTCTTTTCCATTCTATTACAAAGATCTTTGCGTTTCATATACTTTTTAGGAAACGATTACAGATGTGATGGTTAGATGATGTGGGCCCAAATGATAGACGTAGAAACTTTAGAAACAGAAGCAGCAGGATCTGGTATTTGAGGATCTGGTCTTGAGCATCTCTTCATTCTTTGCTTCGGTAGTTCTTGAGATTGTCAAGACAGCTACAAGTGCCAAATTTCCCGGCACATTAGTCACGACTTGGCCCAATAGGCCACATTTACTTCTTCTTTCGGTTGTAGTTGGTAAGACTAGGGAAACATAAGACTAAAGACAAAGAAACAACGTAAGGAATCAGAGCTACGCAAAGCCCAAGCTACAGCATTGTAGACAGGGCTTGCGGGTCCAAACAAAAAAGATGAGACTAAAATAATTAAAAATAATAATAAAAAATCGACAACTTACAAGAATTAAAAATTAATAAAAAAATCAACAACTTACAAGAGTGCCCATAAATGTACCATCTTATTAAAAATGTCTTTTAATAAATCACTTTTTAAATCTGTCCCTTTATTAAAAATTAGATATTTATTAAAAGACTAAATTATCCTTCCTCCCACTTACACATTTGGGATGCCGAAATAAAACCTCCTAGGTTCCATCATAGAACCCACTACTCCGATCGCCAGAGCAAGATGTCAGATTGTAACCTACTAGATTTTAGCTTAGAACCTACTAGATTTTAAGATTTTTTTTAAACAAAGAATGGCCAACCACCTCTGGTTGCCTACGCGGATGCTGTGTTGTAACCTACTAGGTTCTAAAAAATCTACCATATTTCAACATATTTTTTGAAATAAAAAAGCGCCAACTGCCTTCAGATGTTGAAGCAGGTGCTGGGTTATAACCCGTCAAGTTCCCATTTAGAGCCTACCAGATTCCAACATTTTTTTGAACTTACTAGATTCCATCTTGGAACCCGTTGGGTTTCGTCCTCGAACTAACCAAAACCTATCAGGTTCTGTCCTGAAACCAGCAAGATTTCGTCCAAAAAATTGTCAAAACTGCTAGGTTGCTTCCCGAAACTCGCTGAACATAAAACCTATTAGAAAAATCAGTTCGATGATGCAGCGAAATTTTAAAAATTTTATGAAACACCTAGGAAACTAACTCATGATGCTAGAAACAATAAATAAAATCTAATTTAATGTACCAGTTGGAGACCAAAAATAGCATTTCTTACTGAACAATTCTTCAAGAACGAATCTCTATCGTCAGATCTTCAATGCTATTTTCTTCCTGTAGATCAGTGTGTGAATAGACACAACTCAACAAATCTCCACCGCAGCTATACTTCTTCTAACTACTAAAGTGCTTAAGAACTAGGATTACTAAAAATGAATGATCTAAACGCTTCTCTCTAATTTACACATAGGCAGTCTCTTAGAATAAATGAAGACCCAAGGCCTCTATTTATAGAAGTAGTACAAGGAGTCAGAAGTCTATTAAGATTAGAAGATAAAATTTCTCTTATGTAATTTTTAATTTTTATTTTTAAATTTTTAAACAAGTTAATAAATATAAAAGTTTGAATAGTCAAAGGAAATATAAAAAGGGATATTTTATTTACGATTGCCTCAGTAAAAACCTTTCCAAAGAAAACCCAATGGGACAAAATCTTGTTTTTGTCTTTCAAAAGCAAAGTATTCCTAGAAGAAAAAAATAAAAAAAAATGAAAAGAGAAGAAAGGAAAAGAAAAAGAGTTTGGTAAGCCTATTGTAACATAATATCTGAGGCCTTGTCTTAGCCTTGCTTCTTAGAACAAGCAAAGCATGCCTACAAGCAAAAAAAAAAAAAAAAAAAAAAAAAAAAAAAAAAAAAAAAAGTAGAAGAAAACTTGCTATGATGTGATGTGTGAGGCCTCATTCTAATCTAATTTAATTTTCTTTTTTTGTTTTCTTTTTCTTTTTTTTCCTATAATATACGTAAACTTTTTACTAGTTAACATAATATATATGTAGTATATAATATATAATAAAATATATAACATAATATAATATAATATAATATGTAACATAATATAATATCACATAATATAACATAATATAAATATAAACATATTTAAATATGATATAATGTAATATAATTAAAATACATAATTGTTTATACACGACAATAATATTTACTATTATGACCCTAAAAATATTAACACACATGTAATTATCATGACATTATTAATATTATAAAAATAAGAAAATATGGAATAACATTCATGTCATCATCCAGAATATAACTTTAGAGCATACATAACTCTAGAGCATTATAAATATTATAAATTTAAGGCAAGTTGAAACTCTTAAAAAATAAATACTTTAGCTTATTATCACTTTTGACATGAACGTTCTAAGCACATCAATTTCACGTGACCGTCACCTGTTATCATACTCAAAATAAAAAAGTTAGGAACATTATATCATAAAAAAATTACTTAACATCGTTATATATTTATCATTAATTGTTACATGAAAAATGACGGGTGTTACAAACTGCCTCCCTAATTGGATGTAGCTTTCCATTACAGCCTTGTCATATATAAAGTGCCTAACTCTATAAATAGACTACGGACTGTATAATATAGACTATTAATCTCTAAATCAGATCTTTTTCGCATGTAAACTCCATATATGTCTAATTCCAAGATTTGGTTTTATTAGTCACGGATCACATGTTTACTAATATATAATCATTAATATGATAGTAATATGAGGACGATTACTAATACATGTAATATTTGCATTATTATTTATTTTACCAAAATGTCATAAACACACCTAAAGTATTTATTTCTAAAGGTACCCATCCTAACAGAACTCGCCAGGTTCCAACCCAAAACATACCAAATTCCAACATATTTTTTATAGGTTTTTTTTTTTTTTTTATACGTTTAAAAACAAATCTCAATAATAATCTCAATAATTAGATCCCAATAGTCATCTCCATAATAACAAAAAAAAAAAAAAACACTACTCGATTGTTAGGTTGTAGGCCCAAAAATCATGAAAAACGTAGTGGAATAGAGTTTTAAATTTTTCATAAACTTTTAAGATTCTTTTCATGATGCTGTATATAATAATTGAATAAAACACAAACTTACGAGTTTGGCAATAGTTATGGATGATTAAGCATTCAAAAACCTTCATATCTTTTTTACTATTATCCTCTCTCTGAATCAACTGGTGTGTGGGCATTGGTGATATCTCTTGGATAATATTTTTCCAATCTTTCCCAACAGAAGTTTCTTAAACTCTAAAAGGGAGAGCTCAAAGAACACTAGATGGAGGATAGATAAAAGTCTATTGAACATAGAACCTCCAAGGTCTATTTATAGGCACACACGAAGGCTTAAAATTTGAAATATAATCCACCAAGGATTTTTGACTAGATCACGCCAACTCTTAGAGGTGGTAGGCGTGATCTATAGCTTCCAATGATGGTGTGATACATGTCATAACCACATCCAACTATGCGATTCAGTATCCATCTAGTATCTTCCTGAAATATGATTTTAGTTCAAATTGAGATTTTATTTATTTTAACTTTTAAAATAAATATTTTCTATGATTTTCTCCATTATTTAAATTATCTTATGATTCAAATAATTATCTGTAGAATCTAATTTGACACTTAAAAAAGATTCTTATTTGTAACAAGATAACAAAAAGATTACATGAAGATCGCGTGATCTATTTATTTCCTAAAATCATGGAGTGGCGCCACATGGACTCCTAGAGCTCCAGTGTGTGGCACCACACACAGTCTTAGTGGACTGCTATATAAAATATACCATTTTGTCCTTAGGACAAAATTTATCGAAGAAAATTTTCATTGATTTATCTAAAAAAATATTATAGAGCTAGCATGAGAACCCAATGGACATATAATTTAAGCTCCAATAATTATTTATAATTTAATTATCTCATAATTAAATTAATAATAATTATTAACTCTGATTTGTGCCACTATCTGAAACCAAGGTTGCACTCTTAAATTATATACAAAATTATAAGAAGCGTTAAGCATAAATATCATTGACAAGGTAGTCCATTGATATAATTTTTTTCATATGATAACACATTTTGCAATAATATTCATAATTAGAACTAGGTTTGTAGATTTTCATACAATCTCTCAAATCACATCTTTGTCCATGAGTTTCATTAATTCTTTAATGAGTGACCTATTTATGAACAAATCATAAATAAGGATTTGGATAATATTTGATATCCCATATCAAATAGTGAGTATTCTTTACCCAAGTTCTCCAAGTAATAGTTATGGAAATATTATCAGTACATCCTATCCTGTAGGAGCTATGGATTTCATATCTGTGAATAATGTTCCTAGATACCAATATTAGTATGTCTCCAATATACCGAGTTATAGATCATTGATGTTACAGATCTCACTTATTAGCAATCAAAAGACTTAGTAAATAGATACGAGTCCACTAAAGACTTTAGAAAGTATGAATTTAGTTCAATTTATATTTAAAAAAACAATCATACAATTGAGAAAAGTAGAAAGTATACCATGTTTCACAAAATAGAAAATGAGGTGACGACTTCCTCATTCAAGTCATGCTATACAACCTACACTTCTATTTTGTGTATACTGCATGTTTAATATCGAGTGAAAAAAGCCTCTCCTATTTAACCATAAGCCTTCTAGATTTTTATCTTCTCCCTTTATAATATTTCTCTGGCCATTGATTTGAGTCAAGATACTAATATTAACAACAATTAGATCAAAACAAAAACAACAAAATTAAAAAAAAAACAAAAACAAAAAAAAGCAATCAAACCGTGACAATGGATGAACTCATTGTCGGCATGGTTCTAGATTTGGAACAAAGAAACCGATACATGATGGAGCTGATCTTTAAGTTCTGACTAGGTTAGTGATTTTTCATATCTTGTTTGGATGATGTGACAAAGATACTATGATTCTGTCTTGACAACTGTACTACTATCTCGAACTTCGATCTCATCGCCTTTTTAATATCATGTCAACCTCATCAAAGCCCGCTCCTCATGGAAACAACTTCTCTAAGAGAAAAGTTGTGCCGTTCCAAGAGATCCAACGACGACGGCTTTCCCTTGTGGGACCTCTGACCACACCACCGTTCCAAGAAAGAGAAAGGACGAAGAAGAATGATGAGGGAGGGACAAGAGAAAAGGAGATGCAAATGGAAAGAAGGTAGAGAGAGAGGCAGCTTTGGGGGAAGGAAGAGAGAGATGATGATTTTTAGCAACTGAAAAAGATAAGATTAGGGTTTTATATCTAATTTTTGAATTAATGACAAATAGGTAAATTAATAAATTAGATTTAAAAGAAAATAAATTACAAAGGGGCAGTTTTGAAAAGTCAAAAAGAGAAGTGCAATATTAATAAGTAATGTTCATAAGGGGGCATTCCCTGTAAATTTCTTTAAAAAAAAAAGGGGCTCCAACTCCTTGCATAGCTCTATCAATGTAAAAACAATAGAAAATTACCTAACATTGCTTTAATGACATTAGAGTAGATTTTATTTATTATTATTATTAAATTATTGCTAAAAAATAGATTTTAGATCAGTATCCCTAAAAAAAGACCTTTTCTAACCTTTCAAAATAGCTTTTGGGCAAAATATCCCTATAGATTACATATATTACTTAAGAATGAAAATGTCGATGTTGACCAAATTGTCGAGATCTTGATTTATGGACCATGTCAAGAGAACTATTAATGTTGATAGAAATTTCAGGAAAAAAAATGAGTATATGCAAATTTCAAGTGTTTTTAATATCAAAAGGAGTTTTTTGACATGCTATAACATACATTTCTTTTTAAACTGACGTTAGTTAGTTTACATTTTTGCATCTAAAACAAAATGTTAGATCCAGTTTAGCTAAAAAGAAAGGTTAAGGACCAAATCGCATATGTTTAAAAAGGTTAGGGACCTTTCGAGTAAGATACCCTAAAGTAAATCCTTTTTAAAACATATATAGATTAAACAACATTATTAATTTTCTTATCAGGACATATATATATTTTTATTGCAACATAACAGAGTAAATATTGCTACATATTCAAATCTTGAAATTATCTAGTCTAAGGCTATATGACTGCAATCTCAATCTTCAAAATATACCTATGTAAATTTATTCAATACATTTATACATATATAAATTATTTTAAACATGTTGTAGAAAATCATACTGTGAAAGTGGTATTTATTCTCATCTCCATCATTTGTCTGTCGCATGCCACTATTTGTCAAGTATTATTGATAGGTTTCTTATATATAATACAGACATATTTGAATGAGCTTTGGCTTAGCAAGTAGAAATTTACACTTGCAAAACATAACTTTAAAAGATTTTATGAATCATGCATGAGTTCATTATATGCTTTATTATGAACATATCTTATCATACTTATGGGATCAAGTGTCTATACCGATTGTGCACGATCCTCTTGAGGGTTAAGGTTAGTGAGGTCCCCAACGACTCTAAGATCATGAACTTAACTTAACTTAATGCCTCCGCATAGGTTAGGAGGTCTTTAGTCCTCCCGTAGGTAGAGAGGTTAAAACAACACCCTTAACTTATCTTGTCTTATTTGTTTCAATTATCTTATTATATGTATGTAGTATAACATGTTACTAGATAGTATCATGTAAAACATAATCATACTTAACTTGATATGAGTATGTAGTATAACATAATACTATATATCATCACGTATTATAGATCAATAAACATAGTAGACTTAAAGTGAGTATCTAGTATAATTTAATACTACATATATCATATATACTGTATGACATAATCATACCATAATGTAAGCATGACATAACATATAATGACTTAGCATGTCATTACATAACATAACAAGGCATAACATATCATGGCATAGCATATCATGGCATAACATAACATAACATTGGTTATACATTTCATATAGAACATAATAAAATATTTGTTTTAAAAACCGTAGTTTTCATATTATAAGCGATACTCCTACTTATACGGTTTCTTGAAATAAGATCTGCTATCTTGCCGAGTTCTTATCCACAATACTTAGGCTTTGCGAAAAATACCCAACAAGAGTGTGAGCTTAACTTATTTTATGCTAATTAATTAGTATATCATAAAAAGGAAATTAAATCCTTTCTTCAAAGAATTTTCTTTATTATAGGAATAAATGACTACTTGGATAGTTAAAATGATTAATTAAATTAAATCCTTAAAACTTTGGTCTGAGAAAAGTCTTTGAACGTAAATAGATGTTAGGCCTGTAATTTAGCATTCTTACATTGTGGCTTTTTCATGAATCCCTTTCAAACCATTTGAAAAGTTTTCATAGTTTTAGGAGAAAACTCGTATTTCGTGAACTAAAATTTTGTGTTAAAAATCATTTCTTGAAATAGAGTTTGAATTTGGTAACCTTGCTCAATCAATTTTGTAAAATCAGCTAATTCAAATTAATCTGGCTTAAAGTTGTCGAAAAGAATCGTTTGAGAAGCACTAGTCTCATGCAGCTACATGCCTTCTTATTCGTGTTGTCTATTGTGCTTTTAGCTTGTTTGAATGGCTGAATTAAGAACTAACCTAATGGTATGTAAGGTGAAATTTGCTTTATTATCATTAATAGATGAATAAGAAATGGAAAACATGTTATTTGTGGACTCGCCTCAGTCAGATTTTTCGAGTTAATGAACGAGTAAAAAAAAGCATAATGAAATTGATAGAATCCATATTTGTTGAGATGACATGATACTCTTATTTCTTTTCTTGTTATCCTTAAGGATATGTATAGAAGATCTTTATGGATTTCTATTGACATAGTACACCTCTCGGTAGAGGATGGAGACTTTAATCGGAGTGAATCTTTCTTTGTAATAGATAAACAAACTTTTGAGGGGGAGTGAGATTCTAGCCAGTAAAGGATCTGGCTAGTAGAGAATTAGGGTTGGGGTCGGGATTCGAGACTAGGTAGGGGTCAAAATTAAGGACTAGGGTCGAAGTCAGGATTTGAGGTTGAGGTTAGGATTTGAGACCGAAATCGAGATTCAAAACTAGGGCTAAGGTCGAGGTTTGTACCGGGGTTGGGATTCAAGATTAAGGTTGGGTCGAAGTTGGGGTTGAGGTTAAGATTAGTGAGCTGGCTTAGGATCGGGATCGAAATTCAAGGTCAAGGTCGAAGTCAAAGTCAAGATTCGAGACCAAGGTCAGATTTGGGACTAGGGTCAGGGTTGAGATCGTGATTCGAGACTAAGGTAGGGGTTGGGATTCAGGGTTAAGGTTGGGGTCAAGATTCGAGACTAGGGTCGAGACTGAGATTTAGGATTGGGGTCGAGGTCGTGATTCAAAACCAAGATTACAAGATTTAGGACCAATGTGGGGTCAGGGATGGGATTCTCAAGGGTTTGGTTTATAGTTGGGATCAAAACTAGGATCAAGGTCAAGGTTTGGGACCAGGGACGGGGTCAGGGTCAGGATTTGACCTCGAACCTGACCCCAAATTTCAACCCAGTTTCGACCCCTACCCTGACCTTAATCCTAGTACTGAATCCTAACCTCGACCTTGGTCCAAAATCCTAACCCTAACTTTAGTCTAGAATCTCAACCTTGAACCCGAATCTTGACCCCTAGCCCAACCTAAATCTTGAATTCTAACCCCGATCCCGGTCCTGAATCTTGACTTTAACCTCTATCCTGAATCCTGGCCCCAAATCTCGACCCCGTTTCTAGTCCCAAATCTTGACCTCGACCTTGGTTTCAAATCTTGACCCCAACCTCGGCCTCGAATCCCGACCCCAGCTTTGAATCCTGACCTCAACCTTGACCTAGGCCCTAAATCCCGATCCTAACCTCTGTCCCAAATCTCGACCCCTGGTCTTGAATCCTAACTCACTAGTTTCGAATCTTGCTATGAATCTCGGCCTTGATCTAAATCCCGATCCCTAATTTTGAACCCCGACCCTAGTCCCTGACTTTAAATCTTGACCTCGACCCTAGTCCTAAATCCTGACCTCGACCCCAATCTCAGCCCCTAATTTTGAACCCGACCTCAATCCCTATTCCCTAACCTTAAATTTCAACCCCAACCTTGGTCCCAAATCTGACCTCGACCCCAATCCTAGTCCCTAATTTTGAACCCTTACCTCAGTCCTAAATTTTAACCCTAAATCTCGATCCTGATTCTAGTCTCAAATCTCGACCCCGACCTGATCCTAAATCCTGACCCAAGATTCAAATCCCAAACCCAACACCAACCCCGAATCCTGATCCCCATCCCGGTCTTGAATCCTGACTTTGATCCTAACTCTAGACCCTAGTCCTGAATCTCGACCCTGGTCCCAAATCTTGGCCTCGAATCCCGACCTAGGCCTTGATCTTGAATCTCAACCCCGACTTCGATCTCAAGTCCTGACTTCAGAACCTAGTTTCGAATCTCATTCTAAAACTTCAACTTTTATGTTAATTTTTAATATAATTTAAATATTTGATTGGTTTATTAATATGAACTTTAGATTAAATTATACAATATGGTCTAATATGGGGGATTTTGATTATATTTGACATCATGGCCTATATAGTATTAATTTTTGATTCCGTATTAAATAGTATAATACATAGATGTCACCAAACATTATATTATTTCTAAATAATACTATATGGAGTGCTAATACGGCGTGTCAAACGTGCCCTAAGAGGTTAGATTAATGCCCTTGAAGACAACCTCTAGATTTCTCCTCTTTTTCTTCTTCCTCTCCTCTTAATTATAAGGGGGTTTTTGTGAATGTGGAAGATGAAAATTTTGAAAGAGAGAAAAAAGAATAGAACCGGTTTTTTCTTAAGCAAATGGGGAAAGAAATGGCAAAAATATGTTTTTGTTGTGGAGAATTCTATTTATGGGCAAAGATGCGAATTGATCTTAGTTTCTCATCATGATTAATTTTGGTTCTAAGCAAAGTTAAACGAGTCAAATCTTGATCCAATCCTCTTCTAATTGTGACGACAACAGAGCTAAAATTGAGGAAAAATGGCTTCATGAAGTGGTCAAAGTAAGCATTACATTGCCCTTTTCACAATCCATTTAGTCTAATCTTGTTTCTATGTCCCCATACTTTACCCACATTTTCTCATAAAACTGTAGAATTGGATCTTGTCCCGTTTGGTTGGGGTAATTAGATAGCTAACATGAGATTTTTAGTTCTCGACAAGTCCTCTAATGAGATTCTCTCTTTAAAATCCCTCTCTACAATTTCTAAAAAATAGAAAAGTCTCATTTCATCTTGGTAACTCCCATAATTATAGATGCTAAGATGAAGTGCAATGATTTTTAATCTTCTATCTCATTCTTTCAATCTCTTTCCTTTGTCCTTGAGTGTTGGATCATCATCTATCATAGAAACCTCTTTTAAGAGGATCTAACCTAGTTTTTCTTCTTTTGTTCGCTTCGGTTTGGTTCAGGCCCCATACTTATTTTAAGCCTTTTATTTAAGACCTATCTTGAAATATTGATAAGACTACTTGAGCCCAAAATACCCCAAAACTTGGATTTAAGCCCCTCCTAAATTTAAAATTTCTAAACTTGACTTTCCATCTCACACTCAAAAAGTTCAAACCACCGTGATTCGAACCTCTGAATCAAATAAACCCTTAGGCACTAGAAGCTCTACAACATAAAAAAAAAAAAAAAAAAAATCTTTTGAATAATACTCAACAACATTCGATTTGTTTCTTATGATTGTGTTAGAAATTAATTATTAAGACAAAACATGTAGATAGAACCAAGTCGGCATTTGGCTCATTAAAACAATTATTAATCTCTACTAGTTACGTATTGATAATACTATGAATAACTACACAATGAAGAATAAAAGGCTTTCATTTTTCCTCTATATACAGAACATATTAGATTATATGTTCATTTTTCTTTTACTTTCTCATTAAAATAAAAGCCTTTTGAATGTGAGATCATTAGATGTACTATGAATTACAACTTTGTTGTTTATTAAACTCTTTTAAAAAGTATATTTTTAAAGACATAAGAATATTATCAATTTTAGGAAGGCCATGTCTTATATAAAAATAGCTATATATATATATATATA
>CAMOHE010026131.1:0-25949 GCA_946598075.1 Artocarpus hirsutus | reverse complement strand
CCAAAAATCTAGTTCAAGATTTTACTTTCTCTCCTCTATTATCTTTGTCGAGCTCACTCTCTCTCCTTTCTCCCTCTCTCTTGCCGGAGAAATGATATCCGGCATGATGGCGACAACGGAGTTTGTTGAGATACATGGATCTTCGCGATGGTAACAACACTGGGGAGGTGTTCTTAGGCAATGTGACAGCAACATTCTCCTTTGAAGTCGTCGTCGAGAACAAGAGCGATGGTCGTCTTTGGCGCGACAATTCTGTCAGTGTTGCAACGCTGATCATTTATGGTAGATGACCTCGTTGGCCATCGTAGCACAAGAGATAGAAAGAGAGGAGGGCAAAGAAAGGAGGAGAGAGAGAGCGCAACTAAAGAGAGAGATCTTGAAAAAAGGGCAAAAAGGAAACAATCATTTATTTTGTATTTTGGGATGAAAATATACGATTGCTATAATTTACTAACAATCAAAAGATCTGCTATTTACTTTATTAGTGACTGTGAAAACGCTATTCTGTGCATGAAATTTTGATACACGTTATCTTTTAAAACATTTTTTTATGAATACCATGCCTGTTTAAGTATGGTATAACTTAAACAAACATTATAAATGAACGTGTGACATAATTTTTTTAAGTGTGGTACAAATAAATATTTTTTTTAAAAGAAAATTTTCATGGTATGCCATACTTTTAAAAAATATATTTATTCATATCACATTTAAAAAAATTATACCGCACTACTATTTGTGATACTTATTTAAGTTATATCACACATAAACATGCTTAGTTTTTATGAAAAGTAAATTACAAAAAGGATTTATGAAAATTTTTTATTATTAAAATTGTAGCATAATATGTAATTTTCTCTTTCTTCCTTTGTTTTTTCCTAGGAGTTAATTAGGTGATGTATCATTTTTTATTATCGCTATTGCGTTTACTTTTTTTTTTTCTCCATTTGATCAACACCATTTTTCCTAACTAAAAAGATGAAAATGCTTTTAAATAATTTACATTTTTCATACTCTAATCTAAAATACTTAGCAACTATAGTGTTTTTATATTTATTTTAGATGGTATATTTTAATAAGAAGTTGTAGACTAGAAAACAATACCAGAGATGTGGCAATCAAAAAACCTCAGCCCAACTTGCTTTTGCTCTTAATTCGGCCAGTCCAACGTCAGGCTGGGCCACGCTTTTGTTGGGTCATGCATGGACTACTCAGGGCCGGGAACTAATTTACACTTATATGCACCTCGCTTTCCCATACAAGACATTATTTACGTGGACAGAATTGCTCACTGTTGTATCATGTGTGCAAGACAACACAAAACATAATTAGATGGTTATCGTAATTGTGGCCATTTTGGGTTTAGGGATTAGCGAACCGTACGATTTAGCTAACAACAACAATTTCAATCATGAGTTTTCAATTATCACATAACCTAGGACTGCCAAAGGCAAATAGTTCCCCTCTAGTTCCCCAACCCCCCACCCCCCCCCACAAAAAAAAAAAAAAAAGCCCATAGCTATTTATACACCGAAAGGGAATAGATCTTCCATCCAACATGGGTACAAGAAACGTTAGGGTCACTATTTTTATTACTCTTTATCTCCTTCTTTCACACGTCTTTTAGTTTTTCTAAGAAAATAGAACCCAATTATAAACCATCTTCTTTATCTATTATTACAAACTTGTCATATATATATATATATGTATATTGTTTAAGTAGTAGAAGCATCCCTTGTTCAAATATTTTTCTGGGTTCTTTTATCCTTTTATATGAAAGGAGGATCTGCTGAATCAACAACTAGAAAATTGAAATCAACATTGTCGTCATTCGTCATCCACTAAACATATAGTTGTTCTAACAATATTTGAGCATGTTTTGGATTGAAATTTTGGAAGGACAATCCATCATCTATACTTAGGACCCAAAATTGATAGATTGCTACTTACAACATACATGTTTATGCATCAAAATCATTGCTAGAAATCCCAAATCCAGATCCTCTTTTTTTTTTTTTTTTTTCAAAGAATCAAATTGGTCATGGAAAAACTGTTCCCTAAGCCATTTACTTCATTTACAAATATCTTTCTATACCAAAAGTATACATATTCAATAAATTTTCAACATTGATTCGCAAAATAAATATATATACATATATACTTTCAACATTAATATACATCTTCTCTAAAGAACATATATCATATAAAAATACTACCAACTATTTTGAAAACAATGTACATAGTACCTCCTAAGGATTTATACTTCTACCATTATTTATATGTGTATCTAAAAGAGAACATTATACGTTATACAATACTTTCAAAAGTTATATTTATTTATGTCATAATTAAAAAAAATTATGTTATACTATCATTTATATTACATGTTAAGTTGTGCCACAAATAAAAATAATGTGAGGCATTTATAAAAAACAAATCTTAAAAAAAAGCGTTTGATGAAAATTTCCCTATCTAAAATGTGATGATTGACCTAAAAGAAAATTGATAATTAATACCAAATCGGATTCATTTGTATATCTTAAATGTTGATAACTAAAAAGACCAAAACAAAAAAAATCAAATGTTTGCTTAAAATAAGTAGTAACACAACTGGAATTACAAAGACTGGAAAATGTATAATATAAAGAAAAAAGTATGGTCTTTAATTAAGCTTTGTTTTTTTTTTTTTTTATAGAAATGGAAGGACATATGGCAATTATATAGAAAACGACAAAAAGAATGAACTTAGCATTTATATATATATATATATATGTGCATATATATATATATATATTGGGAAAATAAAACATTATTCATACTAGAAATAATACGTGCAAAATTGTAAATAGTTGCCTACTATGGGCATAATTGAACCTCGACACAAACTAGATCCACCTGTGAAAAGCAAAAGAAGCATAGAGATAACAAATGACATCGAAACCCAAAAGAAAAAGCCTACTCAACATCTAAAATAGAGCTCATCAACGGCTTATTACAAGAAATCACTACTATCGATAGACGACACTAATCAACTAAAATTAAATCTACCTTGATGAGGACATATGTAACCCGACATAGAACTATATCTAGCCACCAAATACACACACATCACTGGCACTAGATAGTAGGTGTAGGATCCAAACCAACACTGAAGGTAGGAAAATAACATCCTTTATTACAACCAGACACAAAAGAAATACAAACAATGGGGAAACATCATCATATTTATTGGCAAAATGAAACACACAGAAAAGAAAGACATTAAAAACAAAGAGAAACTTCAACCATCATAGAGTCCAACAGGAAGCAAGACAACTACCATTGAGGCTCAGAGGCTGGATATATGTACGAGAGCATTAAAGGAAAACCACAATGAAACGCCAAAACCCACTAGAGGAAACACCATTGTACTAGGGAGCAATCTTCTACGCCACCATCCTCCCATGCCTCACCCTGTCAGCCACCACCAAGCTTCGCACTAACAATGGCCCAATTCAACCTCCACCACCCATATCTGAACCCCTTGAGGGCCAAAATTCCCATGCGATTTACCAACCAATGATTGCTGTAACCAAAGCCATCCTCTAGCCTCCTAAGCTTGTAGTTCCAACAACTCACTCTAGTACCCCATCACCACAAGCCTTCCTGTACTACCAACAACCCATACACAACCATTGGACCCCTTCTAAACCAAAATCCCTTTATAGTTAAACACCCCTAGGCGTCATCCCCTCCCTAAGACTAGAGCACTGACGGCTAGCCAAAGGCCATTTTTGAGTTTTAGCCTGAGGGATGGGAAAAGGGGTAGCATTATGAAACCCCAGAAAACCCTAGTAAAGATGGAAACTAGAGACATAAAGAAAAAAAGTTGACAGTTTAGTTTTATCTATATTTTATTTTCTTTGAAAAAATAACTTGTTATGTCACCTTTCAAAGACTACGTCTATTCATGTAACACTTAAAAAAATTATGTCACATTATTATAATATATCTTCAAATTGTGTTACACTTATACATGAATAGTATTTATAAAAAATAAGTTTCAAAAAATAGAATTTATTAAACTTTCCTATATATATATATATATGTATATATAAATGTATATATGATTGTTTTTTTTTTATCCACCCCATCTTGGATTAGCACCAATTCACATCGATCTAATTTTTAATATACTCAATGCCTTGAAATCGAGAGTCGACATTATAAAAAAAGTATTATATGATCACAATCCACAACATGTATAACTATATTAAAAGAGCCCATGAAGTTGTACTGTTCATTTTTTAGAACAAAACGCTTTGTTTTAGCTGCGATTTTTTAAAACATTTTTTGGTTCTTTTCTTTTTCCTTTATCCCACCCTCCTCTACCCCTTTTTTTTTTGCGTCATATATATACACTTATATTACTTTTTTCATCCTTATTTTTTCTTGCTTTTCTTCCCTTTTTTTTTTTGATAATTATTCTTTTTTTATATAATTATTCTTTCTCATTTGTATTTTTAGTACTTCATTTTTATTTTTCTATACTATTTAATGCTCTACCTTTTTTTTGTGCTTTTTTACATCTATTTCTTTTGATTAATCTTTTTTACTTTTTTTCATTTATTTCATTTTATTTTTAAGGACTATATACGAGAAATTGTACTTATCAGGTCAATTTCTGAAAACTTTTGAAGTAAATGATTTGTTTACCAAGTGAAGTTCAATAACCCAAGACAGCTATTTACTTTTTGGCCCTCAACAGACTTTCTCTCTCCCCTTTACTCTTTCTCTCACCCTTTCCCTCGTACTAGAGGTGGCAATAATCGTGTTCGTACCGTGTTCGTGTCGGTAAGTTTACATCACAACACGTTTAGTCCAAACACGAACACTGCGCGATTAACAAACGTGCCAGAAATGCAAACGCAAACACAACAAGCCTATGGTACGCGTAACACGACACGATACGATTAACACGATTATTAAACGTGCCGTGACATGTTGACACGATAACAACAAGCATATGACACATTTATGACCCAATTAACTAAAAATTAAAAAAAAATTAAAAAAATAAGAAAAAATTTTAATTTTTTTAAAAAAGCCAATAAAGAAAATTAACAAAAACACAATATCTAATTAATACTAACCTACTATAAATATTTTAAACATTTTTATTTTTAAGTTTAAATGTGTTATAAATTGACGGGTCATGTCGTGCTGTGTCAATACATTTACGGTCCGTTTAACTAAACGTGTTAAGGCGTGTTTGGCGTATTAGCACGAATTCAGCCTGTTTATTTTCGTGTTATTCGTGCCAACCTATTTATGACACAATTAATAAACGTGCGGTCCAAACTCGTTTATCTCGTGTCGTTTTCGTAGTATGCCTTCGTATGTGTCCGAAATTACCGGCCCTACCTCGTACCTCTTTTCCTCTCACCTTCCGCCCAGCTCTTTCTTCCAAATATCTCTCTCACTCTGCCAATTTTTCTCACTTGGGTTTTCAGGTTTGGGTAGTTGTGTGCGCTGTGCACGTTTGAGACAATATAGAAGAGAGAGAGAGGAGGAGAAAGAAATAGAAGAAGTGTGTATCTGGGTTTTCAACTCAGGGGTAGTTGTATAATTCTGCTATTTAATAAATTCTATCTTTCACTAACTTGTGTATAAACAAAAGCTTTCCAAAATTTAGCCTATTAATTTTTATTGCTTAAACATTTTGGCTTATTTCTCTTATTGTTCCTTTACTTTTTTACCATAGTCTCATAATTGGATCTTTTTTTTAACCTCATAATTTAAAGCTTTACTCTTCTTCCTCTTTAAATCTTTTTTTTTCCTTTTTAAATATTTTTTTTGGATATATTTGTTTCTTTTAGCTTTCCTCATCGTAAAATTTTACCTGTTATACCCGTGGATAAATTTTCTGAAAATAATGAGTTTTTTAATTGAGAGATCTTACTATATATTTCATAAATTTTAAGGTAATTAGACTCAAGGTTAATGTTGATGGTCAAAATAAAACAAATGCATATCTTTGAAGGATATTTCTACCATTTTTTTTTTCATATCTTTAAGTTAATTTTTCCTTCCATTCATTTATTCATTTATTGTCTATGCAATTAAAATTTCAATTCAACTTAATATGTGCACACGTATCTGAACTAGTATTAATTGAAGAACAATGAGTTCCTTTATGAAGTTATTCCATTTTTTTTAAGTGATATAAATTGATAGAACAAAGTTCCTAAATTTTGGCACTTGGCACCGACAGCACATGCATTCATGAGATCTACCATATAAAAAGGTCTAGAAAAATCAGTAGCTTGTTGTTTGAAAAATAAAAATATATATATACCTTGTTGTTTTCAAAAATATTATTTTGATACTTGAATTTATATTTTTTTCACATGAAATTTTCTTTTTTACCTTTTTATTAATGAATCTCAATTAATTTTGTAAAACTATAATAGAAAATCAAAATAAAAAATTAAACAAAACTTATCAAAGAAAAGCATATATGTAGACTTATTCATCTTTTTGGCATTATTCATATTTATTTTCTTTCATTGATTTCACAAAATAATTTGAGGTTTATTAATAAGAAGTAAGTTGAAAATTTCACATCACAAGCATAGACTCAAAATACCAAAATTATATTTTTAAAAACTAAGATATTATTTTGATATTTTCTAAATAAAAACTAATTTGATGCTGTCTTAAAATGCACAGTACCCATCTTATGCTTGGATTTTTGGTAGTCTTCATGCGGGTGTTGGGGCACTTTGTCGCAAGCCTTCACACATGAAGGGTATGGACTTCATGACCTTTTCCTCTTGGCTCAATTGTTCTTTGACAGGAGTTGAAGTGACAGCGCAACCTATAATAAGAGCTGATGTGTGTGCGACGGCTGTTTCGGTGTTATGAGTGGCCGAAATAGGGTATTTAAGCTCGTCTTGTGGTGGTCCTGGTTGGATTACGGCTAGACTTGGGTGGCCTCAAAGGTGACACTCGTTGCGATTCTGAAGCCGTTAGGAATGAAAGCTTTGCTGAAAGAGGGCCTCCGAGTGTGCACGTGGTACGAGAGAGAAATGTGAATAGTTATGGAGGAATTCTCTACGTACTTGGTGGTGGCAATATGCCTATTTGGTCAAGATATAGTATTTTGTTAGAATAGTGTAGTTTGTTAGTTCCACGGGGGAGTGACTCTAACGGGTGGAGTAGTTTGAAACCTAGAGAGAGGTTTTAGAGAGAACAAAGATAGCAGTCCTTTAATGGTGGCTTTGGTTCTCCTTGTGCATGGAGATCTTTTAAGTCATTAAAAGGCTTTGTTTTGGTAAAGTCGTGTGGTGTTTTCCAATTCAAATGAGATAAAGCATGGGATTTGAGTATTCTTGAAACTTTCCAGAAATATGGAGCTTGAGTTTTCCAATGAGTAAGGAAGGTCAAATTTCATGGTGATATGGCTTTTCCTTGATGGCTTGGGGTTGGAGGTGGAGTTTGTAGAGGTTTTTGGGTGATTTGGCTATAGTTTGTAGTAGTTTATTTCACTAGGAGTGGTGGCTATGGAGGTTTTGAGGTGATGATGACGTTGGTTGTGGAGCTTGACTTAGCTTGGTTTTGGTAGTATAAGTAGAATGGGGCTCATCAATCCTCTTCTCAGGGTGATAAGGGGATATTTATAGAGGAAAGTGGAGATCTAGTTCGGTTGGGGTCCTTTTGCTAGCACATTTGGTTGGGAGTAGCTCCAAGTCTGGTCGGGTGTAGCTATAAATGATAACTTCCTACCATGGAAAGTTTCCTTCCTAGATTTGAATTTGGTCTTTAGCATGGGTCTAGTTGTGTCAGGGGCATTTAATAGTCATTTGACCTAAGAATGATATTCTGGGTGGCCTGCTTGGGGCTTATCAAATGGAGAAAGCTTTGCCTTCCCATTTTGGACAAAGGTCAGGCCTTGGTGTTGGGTTCTCCTCTAACCCGCTTTTGATTGAAGGGAAGTTTGTCTCCTATGGTAGGAGTCACATGACCCAATAGTTGTGTTCCCTCGAGTGAGCTACTAAGGCTAGCGTGGTGGATGACTTAGCGCAACAGGTGGGCCAGAGAGGCTAATATGTCAAATGGGCCAAAAATTGAGCTTTTTTTAGTATTGGGCCTAGGCTTCTAAAAGAGACTTTTTGGCTCTATTTTACTTTAATTTTCTCTATACCCATTTTATTATAATTCCAATTAGACATAAAACTCTCCAAGTGAGTTAAAAGTCTAATTGGCCAAAAATAATAAGTTCTTTCACGTTCTTTAGTCAACCAAACGATGACCCACTTGGAGGACCCCCGCCTCGTAGTCTGGGTCCACGTACCTTACCTTAGGCCATGGCTTGAGCTTACACCTTGCAAAAGAAAAAAAAAAAACAGATATCAACATTAGCACCTTAATTGTGCGGATTGTGCAATGCAACAAGACAATTCAAACAATCAACTCCTGAACTCCCGAGATGGTTCTTGTCGTTGCCCTTGTGGAGCCTTATATGTAATCACAACCGTTAGTGAAATGTCTCACCCATACATCCACTGTTGAAAAAAACTTCCTTAGATCTTTGGAATACCTTTATAACCTTTTCCTTTGAGAAACCATCAAACTTATTTCTTTTCTAAGATTTCATTAACCATACTAGTAGTCTTAACCCTCTAGAGTATTTTTGCTCTAGGAACCCTCTTTATCAACTTTTTACTTACTTATTCTACGATATCCCGCTCAATTATTGTTTCATTGTTCTCTTATGACTACGCTTTGACAAGAATAACAACAAAGAGGGCCATAAGAGTTGTTCTCCTTCAGATGACTTCAGACTAACTGTCCTCGTTACTTCATTGCAGGTCCTATAGCCCTTGTTCAACAAGCTTTCTAAAGACCTTTGACTTCATTCAGATCACCACCATCAAATCAAAGACATACGTGTATGATGCTAATCTTTGACCAATAGAGGTTGTCATTTTGGGGTGATTTGCTCTGTTTGAAGTGCAATTTTACATAAAGTTCTGCCTAATATATATATATATATATATATATATATAACGTTATCATGGGAGGCAAATTAAGACTCAAACGACAACAAAGAAAATATAACATCAAGATAAGAAGCATTTGAATAAATGAAAGTTGGAAGAAGGAAATGACACCGTTAGACTAAAAGACTGAGAAAGAAGTCAAAACGAGACCAAAAGCATAACTAAAATTTGAAGAGAGACACGGGACTCTAAACTGATGAAAAGAGTTGATTAATATGAGGACACTTGTAATAAGGAAAATACATAGTCAAAGATTGCCTAGTTCTTCACAACCCATATTAGCTATTCTTTTGGAAGTAAATTCTATCATATCCTTGTAATTAGGAAATCAGTAATTAGGCAACACTCATATCCTTGTAATTAAGAAATCAGTAACTAGGCGATGATGCTCTGGCAATAATGCTCTTTCTGTTTTTGCTTATCTTGCCCAATGTATATATTGTAATTTTCTTATCAATACAACTGCAAAGAATTTCATTCAATTTCAATCTATTTTATGGTACCAGAGCCACTATAGAACCAAAAAAGTTCTGCAACCGATCCTCTCAAGATGGCCAGCACTCCATTAGCATCAACCAATACTCATAATGACTCCAATTCCCCTACTCTATCTCAATCCCAACCATCACTCATCAATCCTCTTAAAAACACCTCTTTTCTACACTCTATACTGCCACTCAAATATCCATTAAACTCACACCTGTAACTACACATCATGGCATTTTCAGTTTCATGCCATTCTCCTGGGTTATGATCTTATGGGCTTCATCGACGACTCACGACCATGTCCACCGCCTACTGACATGCCAAGTCATTCTCTCTGGATTCATCAAGATCAATTGATCTTAAATGCAATTGCTGGTTCCATCTCTCCAAATATTGTACCTTTCATTGCTTCTGCAAAAACATCACGTGAGGCTTGGATAATTTTGGCTAACATATATGCCAAACCAACTCGTGGCTACTTGAATCAACTTAAGGAGCATCTTCGTCTTCTTCAGAAAGGAACAAAATCGGTTACAAGGTATACGCAACAAATCAAGATCATTGACCATGAGCTTGCCATGTTCAATATACCAATCAACAATGATGACCGTGTATTAAAAATTCTAGCCAGCCTTGACGATGACAACAAAGATCTATGCTCGGCCTTACTTGTACGGGAAACTCCGGTCACGTTTGATGAGTTACATGAAAAACTCTTAAATTATGAAGCATACAGCAAGTCTAAAGTGCAAAAGAAGCAAAGTCTTCTTGACATGCCTGCCTCCGCCAACCCTGCTCAAAAATCCAGCCCCTCTTCCTTTAAAAATAACCACCAACACCGTCCAAATCAATCATCTCCTCACAATCAAAATCACCAATTCTTCCAAAAAAACACTGCCACCCCTCAATTCTCACATAACTCAAGACAATCCAACTCACAACACCAAAACACTCGACCTTACCTTTGGAAATGTCAACTTTGTGATCAACAAGGACACTATGCAAAACGATGCTCTACATACAAATATATGCCTTGGAATCACACTCCACAATCTAATACCTCATCAACCTACTCTCCTCAAGCCCACTTTGCAACCCCTGCTGCACCTTCAACCATTGAATGGCTCTTAGACTTTGGTGCATCTCATCATGTCACCTTTGATCTTTAGAATCTGTCATTTCATGCTGATTATCCTACACATGACAATATCATGATTGGAGATGGTACTAGTCTTCCAATTACTCACACTGGTTTCACATCTGTATCTTCCTCTTTAAAACTTTTTCATTTGAATAATGTTCTTTGTGTTCCATCCATGAAACAAAACCTGATCTCTATTTTCCAATTATGTTCAAATAATAATGTTTCTGTTGAATTTTCACCCACATCTTTTTTTGTGAAGGATCTTCGCACGGGGGCAACAATCTTACAAGGGGCAACTAAGGACGGTGTCTACAAGTGGCCATGTTCATCACCATCCACACAGCCTGTTATAGCCTTCTCCTCTCTCAAAGTTTTAGCCGACCACTGGCATCACCGCTTAGGCCATCCATCATCCTCCATTTTGAGTCATCTTATGTCAAATAAAATATTACCTATGTTGTCATCTGATTTGTCTAAATTTTCTTGTAATTCATGTCACTACAATAAAACTCACAAATTACCATTTTCTTTCTCATCTCTTACTAGCTCACGTGCTCTTGAATTACTGTACTCTAATGTTTGGACCTCACCAGTCACTTCCATTGATGGCTATAAATACTATGTGATATTTTTTGACCATTACACTCGTTACATTTGGCTCTACAATTAAAAAAAAAAAATCTGACATTCATGACATCTTTATAAGATTCAAGGCACTTGTTGAAATTTTTTTCAAAAACTCCATTGTCACACTCTATACTGATAGTGGGGGTGAGTTTATCTCCCTCAAGTCTTTTCTTGCAACCAATGGAATTTCACATCTCACCATTCCACCATAAACACCTAAACACAATGGCTTTTTAGAACGCCGTCATCGTCACATAGTCGAAACTGGTCTTACTTTTCTTCATCATGTGCACATGCCACTCATTTTTTGGTCCTATTCTTTTAGGACTGCAGTTTATCTTATTAATCGCATGCCCAAAACCAATCTCTCTATGATGTCATCCTTTGAAAAACTCTTTGGGCTTCCATCAAACTATCTCAAATTAAAAATTTTTGGGTGTCTTTGTTATCCTTGGATTCAGCCATATGGTCCACACAAACTTGTATCGCGTTCCTAACCATGCATTTTCATTGGTTACTCCTCTACCCAAAGTGCCTACCACTGTCTTGATCCTCACTCTCAAAAAATCTTTTCCTCTAGACATGTCACATTTGTTGAGTCGATTTTTCCCTTTTTACATTAGCAACTAAATCTCCCTTGTCCCACAAACACCACACTAGAACAATGGTCCACTCCCCACTCCATTCTTCCTACCACTTCTCCCAATCAATAAGTTACTCTAAGCCCTTCTCAAACACATTCCTTTCCATCTTTTCTTTGGACAACTAACCAAACCCAGCTCCCCTCTCCCTCTGCCTCGACATCGACCCAATTGACTGCACAATCCCAAGATGGTAATGACATGCCTACTTCGACAACCCCTCCTTTGAGCCGCTTATGAGGTAACCCCGATGCTACTCCCTCTTCACCCTCTCATGCCTCATCTTCCTCAAGCTCAACCTCTGTTCCCTCTTCCAATAATCCAACAAATTCACCCATTCCACCAACTACTAATATGCATCTAATGAAAATTAGAGCAAAAAATAACATACATAAACCCATACAAAAACTCAGCCTTGTAACCGTTCACAACCCCACCACTGATGTCATGCCCACCTCTATCACTCAAGCCCTAAAGCAATAGGAATGGAGTGAAGCTATGTCTAATGAGTTCAATGCTCTTTTACACAATGGCACATGGAATTTAGTTCTTCCTCACTCGGCTCAAAATCTTGTTGGATGCAAACAGGTTTTTCAAATTAAGACGAACCCTAATTGCTCTATTGCTCGTTACAAAACTCGTCTCATTGCAAAGGGTTTTATCAATAACCAAGTGTTGATTTCCATGAGACTTATAGTCTGATCATCAAACCCGTAACAATTCGATTGGTTCTTTGTCTTGCTTTATCCTGTGGCTGGCCTCTCAAACAATTGGACGTAAACAACGCTTTCCTACATGGTCACCTAACTGAAGATGTCTACATGCACCAACCTTCTGGTTTTATCGACAGAAACAATCCCAACTATGTGTGTCATCTTAAGAAAGCTCTTTACAGACTCAAACAAGCACCTCGAGCATGGTACCATGAACTTTGACACTTTCTCTTATCGATTGGGTTTATTAACACAAAGTTAGACACTTCACTTTTGGTCTTTCAACAAAAGCACTTGACCATGTATCTTCTAGTGTATGTGGATGATTTAATTCTCACATGTAGCAATACAAATCTTCTTAACAACTTCACTGCTCAACTTGCTGCCAAGTTCTCCATAAAGAATCTTGGAGACCTCTCCTAATTTTTAGACATGGAGGTCATTCCTTCATCAACGGGAATCTTATTGTCTCAGTGAAAATACATACATGATCTCTTGGAGAAAACAAATATGCTTGATGCTAATGACATCCATACACCCATGTCTCCAAAGAATGTTCCTAAACTTCATGATGGCACCTCCCTCATTGACAAAAAGGAATATCGGTCTGTAGTTGGTGGCTTACATTATCTCTCCCTCACGCGACCAGATATTGCCTTTACTGTCAACAAGTTATGTTAATTCATGCATCGTCCTACAACTCAACATCAGTCCACCGTCAAATGTCTCCTTCAATATCTTCACGGCACAATCAACCATGGCTTATTTCTTTGGTGTCACTCTCCCATGACACTTCATGGCTTCTCCGATGCAACCTGGGCTGGTGACATTGATGATCGCACATCTACCAGTGCTCATATTGTGTTCCTCGGTCACAATGGAATCTCCTGGAGCTCTAAGAAACAAAGAATAGTTGCTAGGTCCTCTACTAAAGCTGAATACCGAGCTGTTGCTTCCACAATAGCTGAAATTGCATAGCTCCAATCATTACTACAAGAACTTGGAGTTCAATTGCCCACTGTTCCTGTTATTTATTGTGACAACATTAGCGCTACTTATCTTTATGCAAATCTTGTCTTCCACTCACGCATGAAACATATTGCGATAGACTTTCATTTTGTTCGAGATAAAGTATAAAGTGGTGAACTACGTGTCTCTCATTCTCCTCCAATGATCAACTTGCCGATGCTCTTACAAAGCCTTTTCCTCGCCAATAGTTGCAGTCACTACGAATTAAGATTGGTGTTCAGCCACCGACCACCATCTTGAAGGGACATAATAAGGAAAATACATAGTCAAAGATTGCCCAGTTCTTCACAGCCTGTATTAGCTATTCTTTTGGATGTAAATTCTATCATATCCCTGTAATTAGGAAATCGGTAATTAGGCAACGCTCATATCTCTGTAATTAGGAAATCAGTAATTAGGCAATAATGCTCTTTCCGTTTTTGCTTATCTTACCCAGTGTATATATTGTAATTTTCTTATCAATACAACTGTAGAGAATTCCATTCAATTTCAATCTGTTTTAACTTGTAAATAGATGCCCAAAGAAAGACGGTTAATAACAAAAGGTGTAGGTAAAGTCAGTTATTTAGCCCCAATGCTTATAAATACCAGTAAAATCTAATCATTTGTAACACTTTTGCTGACTTAAAAATTAATAAGAATTTCTTTAAGGTTCATTTAATTTTTGAGTCTAATTAAGTGAAGTATCTCATTGTTTGTCGTTTGAGAGAATTTAACACAAATAGTTATATTATATCATATGTAATTTTAATTCTAAATAAGAAAAAATCACATTAGCAGAAGGAAAAAGAAAGGGAAACTAGAATCCAATATCAAAATGACGTATTCATAATAACTTTTAAAAAAAGATGGCTTATAAACAGTCTTTTTTTTTTTTTTTGAGAAAATGCAATGACATATGATAAAATAAGAACATTAAGAGTTATAAAAAGAGTGATTTTAGCATTTCTCGTGACGTAAACTTTATTTGTTGCATAAACTTTTTTCAAGTTTCCTTTTATAGCACAAATGAGATGATAAGAAAACAAATGATAAAAGAGGACAATTTTCTATTAGTTATAAGGTTAAATTTACGGCAATAACAATTATAATAATGTAGAATAACTTTTAAAAATACTCAAAACACCTCTGTGATTTGTTAAAATAGCATTTTGACCGTTTTTATTATAAAAGTACCTAAAATATTTCTTGTGTTTTCAAGATCATACACAAATATATCCCCTAAAGAGATTAACATTTTTTAAGCAAATCAAATTTACCTTTCCTAATTTTTATTAAATACAATTTGAAATATTATTAAACCAAAATATTAGATAAAATCAATCTTAAAAAGTTAAAAACTCTCAAAATAATTGAAGTATTTGCTGAATTGAAATATTTATTTGAACATTTTAAACTACATTTTCTTTAATTCTTAAGTCAATAAGTCATATTTAAATAATATTTAATATATATTGGGAAGGATAATCGTAAAATTTTTAAAAAATTAATTGCTTAATAGATATTTTGAGTATAATTTTATAAATACAATAAGTATTTTGGGAATTTTAATAACAAGAGTAGCAAAACGGTATTCAAGTCAAACAGACAAGGTGTTTGGGAATTTTCCTTCTTTTTTTTTTGGGTGCTCTAGCGTTGTATTGGGAGCTGGTGAGAAACTGAATGAATCATTCAACGAGTGATTTCAACTGTTACCTGCAGCAAGCCAACAAGCTATTTGGGTCTAAGAGAATTGATGATTCTAGATATATAGGTCTAGAGGCTGACTTGTGCTCAACCCTCCTTGACACCTTGGATCTGATGCCACCAATTAGATATTTGACTTATTTATTTATTTATTATTTCTTTTTCATTAAATAATCTCTGAAAGCTAATTTTTAGCGGAAGTCAGGTGTTTGAGGGGTGGGTAAAGGGTATAAAGCATAGAATTAGGCATTTTGAAAATTCTTACAGCAATTTCGAAGAAATAGAAAATGTCAATCAATTAGTGGGTTTTGAAAGCAATCAAGATAGGTGATTAAAAGTGGCCCTGAAGAGAATTTTGGGGGCATCCAATGAAGATATTAGGTGATAGGTGCCCCTGAACTGACTTCTAAGGTTAGGTCTTTATGCATAACAATTTGGAAGACGGCCGGCGAGCAATAATTTTGAACTTTCCCCCGCGCTTTGAGGACTAAGATTTACTGATTTATTTATTTATTTATTTTTACTTTCTAGTCTAGTAAAAAGCAGCATGTCAAAATCTCTGAAATCTCACGCTATATGGTACACGTGTTTCAACGGCTCTCATGGGGTGGATGCAAATGGAAGGAACTTTGAATCTAACTTGGAACTATTAGGAAGATCGATAAGATTTTTGACGGGGTAGACAGAGCCTCTGGTTAGAATTGTTTTTACAAGCTTTATACTGTAATAATTTTTTTATTGTTATTGTAGCATGTAAGAGGTTTACACTATTTATAGCTGAGAAAGTGACTCAAACGATAATTTGACTGAACTACCAAACACCCTCTGAATTTATTTATATTATTAATAAGTACATTTTCTTCTTATAATTTAAAAAATTGATAAAATAAGGTCGCATGACACAAATTTTATATGTTTTCAAATTTTATTATGTTTTGTTTATTTTTGACTAGTTTCTTTGTCATGTATAAATTTGAAGTTTCAATAAAGATTCATAACTTAAATTTAGAAGTGAGTTTTTTCTGTCTTTTTTTTTTGGTATATCTTAAAATTTTTCTTGTACAAATTTGGAAGGTCCAATTAATATTCATAACTTAAATCCAAAAGTGAGTGTTTTTGGATATATCTCAAAATTTTTGTTGAAAATGATGCGTATTAACCTGCTGAGTTGTGACCCCAATGCATATCAAGACTCCAAAATGATGGCATTATTTACAACCTGCACCTCCTACTAATATGCACAAGCCACATTTTCCTAACTGTTCCCATTTGGTAATATTTCAATATAGTTATGTTTTAAAAAACAATAAATTTTGAAGAATAGTGCTAAAAGTGGTTTTTAAAATTTTTGTCTCAAAGCTGTGCAAAAATATTTTTCAAAAACAATTCAAAAACAATTTTGTTTTATTTTTTTTAAATATAAGAGTATGGAAAATACGATAGGAAAATTCTGCAACAGATAGTCTTGTTTCTACATAGCAATATTAGCAAATTACATAAAAAAGGCCAGAAAAGGTGGTGGTCTGAGTTAATGAAAAGCAATATGCATGATGTATCCAACTACTTCCCTTTTACACACTCACAAGCAGAAACAGAGTTTGCCACATAGATTGGACCTTTTGAGCTGTGATCTACAGAACACTGCTAGCACTGCTAAAAGAAAAGTCCAGAAATTTTTGTAAATACTATCTTTGACACAATATTTAAAATTACACAATTTAAATATGTAATATAATTTTTAATTTTCTTTAAAAAATTTATTACTTAATAGCTTGTTCGGGAATACCCATATCATATTTCCTGGTTTTTATTAGTTTTTACCAAATTTTATGATGAAAAAGTTATAACTACCCAATTCCCAAACGGAATATTAAACGACATAGGCAAAAAGCAGCCTGTAGAGAATAAATAGCCAACAATATATAGCCAAGCCATGGTGCTGAGTGCTTCCACGAACATAATGATTGGTTTTTTGGTTGGTGGTGGGCCAAATCACGGCTTTAAGAGATTGGGGACTACAGGGAATGTGCAGCAAGAGGATCTGAAAAGCGGCAAATAATCCAAGGCTTCTATCCTCGCATAATAAACTAAAACTGGATCAGTTGTGTGCACAAATTTTTCCATGATACTAGCCATTAATTTGTACCTATAATATTAAGTTCTGCTACTCTTTTTTTTTTCTTTTGGAAGAAAAGAGAAGAATTTACAATATTCATTTGGTTACTTTAGAGGGACTTTTCAGGTAACAAACACGCATCCATGAGCATACAGGTAGAACCAATTTACATGTTCAGAAATATTCCTAGCCCCTTTTGTTTTTTGTTTTTTGTTTTTTTTGTTTTGTGTTTTTTTTTTTTTATGTTTTAACAAAATTCCTTAATATTAATATGAAAATGTTACCTTAGGTTGTGAGATAACTTTGAAACATGCGTAACATGTCGGTAAAACCAGTATTCACATTAGCAGAGTAGTTTTCCGGGTCCCTTTTTTTAGTTAATTATGAGTTTTACAATTGACGAACCAGAATATACCATGTATGTAAGACACAATTTTGAACGGCCAAATGAAACCATATTCCATCAGAAAAAGGATAACAATTTTATGAAATTTGGTTGAAATTTGACCATTCATATTTGCATCTTATAAATAGAGAAATTTCCCTAGCATAGATTTCTCAGTTTATTTTTATATTTTCAAATTTTATCTCAAGTAAAGAATATTAAATGTAAAAGAAAAAATTGCCAACATAATTCACAACTGTTAGCAGGTTTTGGTGACTTTAGCAAACCAAGTCATGCTATTGAACTTGAAAATACATGGAGCTTGCTTCCCCTCATTAATGAAAGATGTAGTACAGGTTTCCCAACTGACTAATGAAAACAAGATGGAAGAGAAATTCCCCACATAGTCATGATCATTCAGAAAATAGGGGAAAAGAGGAAGAATTTGTCTTTTCTTTTTCCAAGTTTGAAAGATGTCTTGTCTTTTCCCTGGTTACTAAAGAAATTTTATCATATTAAGTCCCAAACAATAAAATCAAGCACAATTTTGAATAACTTCTCCATATTGCCATGTAACATGACAAATCAACCAGCATATAAGTGCATCCCTTGCCTATTAATATCAAAGAAGAAACACTGATAACTTTTGTTATTCTCTAGCTGGGAGTAAAATATTTATTACTAATTAACCATATAATGCAGAAAGGAGAGGGAGGAAAAGATAGAATGAGGTGCAATTTTTGTGCTCTTGTGTTTAACCAATCACATTTTGTCAAATTATTTTACAAATAAGCATAAAATAGAAAATTAAAGAGCCTTTAAAAAAATTTTAAATGACAAGACATGATTTAGCATACTGGACATTATTGGAAGGTGATTTGAGTGTGAAAAAAAAAAAAGGAAATGAATAATTAAGTGGTCAAATGGTGTTGATCATAGTCAGTAGATTATGGACCCTTTTGTGTCTTGTCCTGAGTCCTGACCAAAAGATATCATATATGCATCCAAAATTTCAAAATCCCTCAACTTTTCTCACCAAATCTCTATTGACATGTCTCAAAATCCCACAAAAGTTATTTAATTATCTTGTTTATTTTTCCGTTTTAATTACCGAAACCTTAGGAAACTCATTCACAGTTCACTATTATTGTACTGTTTCAGATTGATAGAGACATAAAAACAGAGAAACCGGCCAATAAATTGATCTCTCAACAATTCCACATTTTTGCAACTTGACTCACTCTCTTCCCATATAAATTTAAATTTAAAAACAAGAAAAAATGAATTACTAGTATCTATTTTCCTTTCAAGCAGAAAGGTAAACTGAAACAGAGAGAGGGGGAAAAAAACTTTAACATAGAATCAAAGCAAAAGAATTAAAGATTTTTTTTTAAATAAAAAACAAAGTTAAATTGAATTGTTCATTGCAAGGTCTTACATGCATAGATCAAGAGAGAGAACTCAAGCCTGTCTTGGTCTTTTTGAGTCAACAATTTCTCCTCTAACCAAAGCCTGCTGTCCATTCCACTTCTGGTCCTGAACATGAACACAGCATAACCAGAAGAAGAAGAAGAAGAAGAAGAAGAAGAAGAAGGCTTGAAAAACCAGTCATGAACATCCCAAAGCAGATCAACCAGCAACCCATCAACAAAAATCGTCTGATTCCCTCTGAAATTCCACTGCAGCCTCTTCACACGAATTACAATCTTCTTATCAATACTCACACACAAAACCGGATGTTTCAGCCCTGCTTCACTTTCGCCGCTGCATTTGATCAAAATCTCATGAGAAATCCCATTTTCACAGAACCGAGCCTTGGTCGAATAAAGCGTGTTGTTCCCCGAACAGTGCTCTTGTCTTGAAATCAAAGAGGTTTTGGCAACTGGGTTTTCGTTTGTTTTGAGTTTTTTCGTCAAAAATTCTTCTGCCATGTCCCCTAGAACTAAGCCAATCTCCGAGTCCAAAATGACTACGACGTAAAACCCTTCGACGGGTTCTGGGTTTTGTTCGAACTTGGCGATGGAGAGATCCCAGAAAAGCTCGACTTTCGAATGGCCTGAATCGAAGGTTTTTGCTCCTTTCTTCTTTCGGAACAAGCGGGAATTTATGTTGAGCTTGAAGATCGACAATGGGTCATCGTCGAAGCTTATGTTTAGGCCTTGGACGGAGTTGTTTTTGCACCAAGTGACCTTGACCAACAACTGGTTTTGGTTTGAGAGCGAGATTTTGTAGATTGAAGTGACGGCGTTTTGGATGGAAGGAGTCTGGCTTGGAGTGATGGAATTGGTGTTTGGGTAGCTAGAACATGAAGGGTGAGAAACATTTATAGCGTTTTCGCTCAAACAAGAAATAATGTCTCTCATTTTTAAAGGGCCCAAAAAGAAGAAATCAAACTAAAAAAACTGCAGATTTTTCCCAAGGTTTTGAAGAAATGGGATTTGTTCTCGAGGAATATAACGTTTGGAAATTGACAGGAACAGAGGATTTGAGAGAGCTTTTAGAACTGTTGTTTTGCTTTAAAATTTTTGTTTGTGTGTGTGTTTGCAGGAGGAACCTCAGAGGAAGATGATTAGGGGAGGAGGAACAGGCAAAGAAATCCAGGTTTCTGACAAGCTCATATGATAGTTAATATCTCTCTCTCTCCCTCTCTCTCTCTGCCTTAAAATCTGCGTCTCATAAGAGAGGAAAGAAATGGAAAGCTTGAGGTTGAAACTTTCAAGCTTTGCCTTGCCTTCTTTAATCCCTTCATGCCAGTTCATATCAGAAATTTGAATAAAAAAAAACAAAAAATAAAAAAGAAAGAAAAAAAGGCAAAAAAATAAATAAATAAATAAAAAAAGTTGGACATGGTCAGACTCAGAATACCATAGCTATTGGTGACATGTTCATGGGTTTGCTTTTAATTCTCTGGTCGCTCTTGTTGATTATGAGTGTTTGATAATTTTAGTTAGAACTCATATATATGGTTATTAATTTTGTGTTTGATAAAAGTGGTTTACATTACTTTTTAAGTTATAAATAGTATACAGCTTTCACATGTTACAGTAACAATTAAAAAAATAGCTACAATGTAAAGCTTCCACATATTAAAAAATGGTTTTAACCAACAGTTTTTACCCTCTTGCGAAACATCCTATAAATAGTGTAAAGTTCATACATAGTACAACAAAAAGTAAAAAGTTATTATAATGTAAAACTCTCACATACTATAGTATTTTAAATCACAATTATATTCTAACACACTCCTTAAACACCCTTTAATCTATATTTTATATAACAAGTACAAGAGAGAGATTTACCAAAAAAAAAAAAAAAAGCTTTATCAAAGACCTTTATTATTGGTTAAAAATCTCTCTATAATTCATGGAAATTTTCTTAATGGGTCTTTGATGATACGGTGATAATTCTATAATCCACATTCATTCCTGGTAATTCTATACTCCACTTACAAAACAGTATAAAAGTCAAATCTTATGATTGTTTTGGTAGTTAAAATCCCATCATTTGACGAAACAAAAGAGAATGGAAAATTTTGGTATGGAAGGAAGGTTTCTGTCGCCGGTCAAGAAGGGAAATCTAGATTGTTATCTTGGTGGATGGTAGTAAATACAGGATCAATTTTGCAGTCTGCATTCTCTTTTTCTCTTTTATATTGTTGTTGCTTTTTCCAAATAAACCAAAGATTATTAAATGTGCAATAGGGAGTGATTACGATACTGAGAGTTGTACGATAGTTAGAGTTGTCCCCACATAAATTTAGACAGTAGACCCACCGTAAGGCATATTTATCGTTAGAGAAAAAAATTACTTTTCTTTCCCCAACTTTTCACCCTTTTAATTTTGATTTTGGTTTTTTTTTTTTTTTAATTTTTACTTGAAGATCTTGCACCGGTAATGTGGGTGTTTGCTTATTAAATCTGGCTAAAACCATCTCAAATTTTTTTAAAAAATAATATACGTAATGAGCGTTTGATTTAATGATTGAAAAACATAACTTTACTATTAGTATATTTTTATGGGCCGGTAGTAATTTTTTTTTTTAATATGCTCTTATTTGTAAAACATAAGCATTAACATAAATAGAGATATATCTTTATACCCTATATTTTAGGTCTATTTAAAAACTATTGATGATGGAATTTCGTCTACTAAACTCTAGAGAAGTAATCCTAACTAGGTGCTTGTTCACACAATTTATGCAAAATAACAATTGTAGAAATAAAAAACACAAAAAATTACAATGGTTCACTCGGTATGAGCTACGTCCATTTTCAAAGAGAGTTCATTATATCAGAAAGTATACACGCCATAGACTTAAGGACTTTTATATGGGTCTTAATCCTTGTTATAGCTCTCAACTAGTTAAAGAAATAATCAGACAAATTAATTCTCGGAATAATGATAATCAATTTGTTTTCTATAATAATCCGAATTGATTCCCTCCTATCTCACAATTAATATTTCCCTTCAATCACACATTGGACATCATGTCCCTAATTCGTAGGACATTTGGTTGTTTCCTAATTTAGGTTTTTCCATAATCATTCATTTAACCTGGTCATTTGGTTGTCTCGACTCCACACCAACTGGTCTTATCTCAACGCTTTAAGGAGCTTTAACAAGGTCGCTCATTATATAATCTTGACTTTTAAACTTGTGAATTTTTACAGGCTTTAGCTAATTTCGACCTTGGCCTAATAGATTGGCAAGAAAACCTACAACAATTGCCCCAGCATGAAGTGACTCTTTAAGTTGCTTCATGCTTGTGGAGGTTGAGACTTGATTGGGTTTATCGCCTCTTGACGGATGACCTTTTCGATCTTGAACTTGCTTATTGGAGAAGATTTTGACCAAGGCAATTATTCAAATTCTATCACTTTGATGTCTCAGGCAGCCAAACAATCGCATGTACTTACACAATTGTCACATCATGATGTCAATCGTCGCTTTAGGTCTTCAAGATTTCAATATGAGCTGTCAGATGAATTCAAGGTTTTCCTACATAAAATTTGGATCGTAGGAAGACGACCTTTGGAAGCCTTTTTACCTCTATTATCGGATGGGCAGTTTCTTGATCTAACGTCTAGGATTAATTCTCCCAAATTTTCAAAAAAAAGGGTTCAAAACCCATTTTACTTTACATGCCTTTGATTTTCTTGCAGAAAATTTGCCAAAATTACTCTTTACTTGTTGCCTGATTCTTTCTCTCTAATTCCTTTTGCCACCTTTGAGTTATGGATTTACATCTTTGTTGGAGATCTTGAAAGATTATTTTGAGTTTTTGAGCTTTGACAAGCAGTAAGTTTCAGATCCTTTAACCTTTTATTATTATTAATACTACTACTACTACTATTACTACTACTAATTCTATGTCTTATGTTGCATCTTCATATTTCCTGCAAAAGCTAGGTTAGAAACAATAATAGTTAAAGAGAGCATAAATGTACTTGTTTTTGGGAGTACTGAGGATGTTTATGTACATTTTTGTGTCTATTTGGTAGTTTTTTGAACATCTAGGATTGTTGAATGGGTCGCCCTTCTTATGAAGGGGTTGATCCCCCGATGATAAGTCGACTGTTTGGCTCAAAGGCTTTGTCTTTGAGCTCCAAACCAACTTCCTCTATCTCTTAGCTTCTTAAGGTCGACCTCTCGACTTAGGGAAAAAAGTTTAATTTGTATTCCCTTGGTATTTTTAGATCATGGCTTCTAACAGTGGTCAAGAAGTCAAGTCTCCCACTAGACTCCGTCCCTATGTCCATGACGTAGCCCAACCATCCAAACAAGATGAGGAATCCTGCAAGCATATTGAAGACCCTATCTTCAAGGAAATCGATGACTTCGGCACTATCCCCTCTACAGATAGTGTCAACGAGATGGTAGAGAGTGTCCTCATCCCTATTGTCGTGGAAATCCCAACATTTAATATTCCACGACCTATGCTCATAAGTGAGCTTTCTCAAAAGGAGGCCATCCATGGGTCGGTTGTTTAGAAGGATGAGCTGTTGGCCTCGACTACCAAGTAGTCGATCTCCATGAAGGGGAGCATTATTGAATCTGCATATTGAATTCATGATATTCAAAAAGTATTCAAAGATAGAATATTTAACAACCGATACTTCTAATTCATCATCCCCAACAAACATCAATGAGTAGATGCTACACCTCTCTGATGTCTCACCATCTATAATCAGTGTGTCATAGTCAAGCTCACCTTTCCTCTTCATCCATTCGTGAAGAGGTTTTGAGGCAAGTTAGAAATGTTGCTGACTCAGCTCTCCCTTAACTTCTAGTTTAACTTCTCAAAGACGTGGATCCTATTACACCTTCACTTTAATGTTCCCTTAAGCCTTGATGAATTTCTCTTTTGTTATAGTATCAACCAGTCTCCAAAGCAGCCAAGCTATTATTATGTCTGTGCCTATAGTAGGGCCAAGGACAAGAATCCCCCCTTAATCAATGGTCTCCTTTTTTTTTTGGTCATGACTAGAAGAAGATGTTCTTGATCATGACTGGGAATTATTTTATTCTTTTCCTTTGTGTTGGCTTGTTCCTTGGCTATTGCTCATGATCAGTCGTCCAAATGTTAAACTTTTTACCTCCTCTTGATTAATGAAACCATGAGCCTTCTCCAAAACTCCCAATGTCTTTGTCCCTTTTGGTCAAGGTCATATCGGAATCATATGTCCATCTACATGCTGCAAAGCACTCCTATAAGGGAAACACTTTAAAGATATTTTCCATTGAGGCTACAATTGTTTCTCCTATCATTCCTTTTGTTGTTGTTCATGTTGGCTCTATACTCTTGCAACCGACCTTTCGAATCAACATCTCTATCTCATCCTTGAGGTCTATGCACTCACTTGTATAATATCTTACGTCTCCATGGAACCTATAGTATTTGTTCTAGTTACGCTTGTTTGGATTTGCCCTTATGGGGTAGGACGTTAGAGATATGGCTTGTCCATGATCTTGTGATAGATGTCATCTATGGGAATTGACAAGTCATGGTAGTTGTCATACCTCTGCTATAGTCAAGGTAGTCTGTCTTTTTGTCATTGGCATTCAGTATTATTTGTGATGACTGCTCGGCTTCCTAATCGGGTCTATTGTGGCTAATAGACTAGCAGTTTGGATTTAAATCTTTGAGCGTAGGAATTGTTCCATTTCTTTCCTTCAAGTTGGCTCATTCCCTGGCTATTGCTTACGATCACTAGTCTAAAAGTTACACTTTTTGCCTCCTTTTGATTAATCAAACCACATACTTTCTCCAAAAATCCCTGTCTTCACTCCTTTGCGGTCAAGGTCATCCTGGAATAGGATGTCCATCCAAATACTGCTGAGTGCTCCTATGAGGGTGACATCTTAAGAGATATTTTCCATTGAGGTTACCTTTTGGATAAATCTAGTTAACTAATCCTCAGAGGACTCGTTCGATCCTTGAGTCAAGAAATTAGGCTTTTCCTTTGATGAAGACAAAGCTCTAACACCAATAAAGTGGTTCAAAAATGCCATTTTCAGGTTGTCAACGTAAGTGATGCTGTTGGGCTTCAATGTTCTAAACCAAAATCTCATTGGTCTAGTCAATGTTTGACTAAAGTCTCGATACATAACTTCTCCGGGCACTCCTTAGAGCACCATGTGTGATTCATAAATCTACATAAGATCATTTGGATCAATCAACCCCTCATAAAGAAGCATATGAAACTGCTTGAAATTTTAGGTAGCAACACGCTCAAGATCTCCACCATGAATGGATGAAGATAAGTGATCTCTTCACTAATGTGGACGTCGAGCTATGTCTCCAAGTCTTTGACTCATTCAACCAAGGGTCTTATTTCTCAAACTTGGAGACAACATGGCCTAAACCTACTGATTCAACTACTGCTATGTTGTTGTTGGATCACCTGTGAGTTATTGGAAGGTTGGTCAACTGCTAGGAGGTCAACGATTGTCACGCCCCAGAGTACGGGAGGTGACGTGGTAGTTTAATTAAGTTAATTAAGATGAAGATTTAGTTAAAAACAAGGTTTTAGAATTAAATTTATAAGTAAAAATGTGATAATTTGAAAATCGTTTGA
>CAMOHE010026130.1:0-24309 GCA_946598075.1 Artocarpus hirsutus | reverse complement strand
CCATAGGATTATCCATAATAGGCTCAAAGACAAGTTCTGTCTAACCTTTCCGATTATTTTTATCTTACGTTTCATTATCTCACTATCGAAAAACTTACCATCCAAAGACAGTATACCATTTAGTTACACCTATGTATCCAAATGGTTGAGCACTCTAGTTTTTCAATTACAGGATAACACATATAAGAGGATATCACTACTCCTAAAGAGGAGCTATGGATTCCATATCTATGAATAACAGGTTATGCTATCAAGAGTCATGCCTCCAACATATCGGCATGCATACTACTATTAAAATGTGGGTGTCACCCTTTGGTACATCAAAAGACACAAGTCAAGACAACGGGCCCACTATTCATCTCAAGATTAAGATACAATACAAATGATTGTCTAAAGTGAATTGATTTGACGAGACAGAATTATTAATCCAAATCAATTCACTTTATGTCCCGATCCAACACATCGTCACCTATGACAATGTGCCAATGTTTCTATTCATAAGTCCACCTCTGATGGTCAAGACAAACCATCTCCCAATAGGAAGAGAGACATCATAACAATCTTTATATGAATAAAGCACCTAACTTTATTCCCTCAATTGCGGATCTTATGATTTAAACCGTCACCTTAAGAATCATGTCTTCCGCATAATCTGTCCATCATATGCTCAATTCTTAAAGGTTTAGACTAACAGTCTCAGACTATTGTTTGGTTAACATACATTCAACAAATATGAACGTAAAGAGGACAATATTTGGTATATAAATAATAAATAAATTCTTTATTAATAAAAATGTCTCTAAAAACATATTACATTTTTACTTCTTAGGGCATACATGTCTAACACTATTCAACTTGCTCTAACCATAACAATGGGATGTTATTTCGAGCCTTTAGACAATTTGGGCCTTACCAAATTATACTCCAATAGTTAGCCCCTACTCCTTAGTTGATTTAATCGACTACAAGAGTGATCAGATCTTAAACTTTAGTTTGACGACATGTCAGCCTAACCAAAATTTTGCGTTCACACTTGAATCATCACCCTTCCTCGAGAAATTGCAATACTCAACTATCTATAACATGTGTTACAATGTGATTGGAAGACTTCAAAATATCTCTGTAGCGTTGATGTAAGCACTTGATTCGAAAGGACACCGTCTCCGTTTGAGTAGGAACTCGAAAAGACACAGAATCTCGGCCCTTGGATCAACTTGCTCCAAACCAATCGTAACCGTTGACTGGACTGCTTTAGACAGCATATAACACACATCTTCTCTCTCTCCTCCATTTTACTTCTTCTTCTTCAAACCCAATGCGATTTTCCTTTGTTTTCTTGAGCTTTCCGTCGATTCTCAAGCAAGATTTCTTTCTTTTCTTTTGATTTTCTTGCAATTTTTTTTCTCATAAGTTTGTCTTGTAATGACCAAGAAAATTCTAAAATTAAATAGCATAATTATCTATTTAAATCAAGCGTTTTCCTGGAAACACTATGTATGAAATGTGTGCTTGAAGAATTTATGAAATTAACATATAACTATTCCAAAAATTCTATGAAAGATTCTATAGTTAATTAATTAAATTTTATAATTTAATAAAGAGATTTATAAATTCCAACGCATCTGAGGCGGAAGAAAATTTTTTGTAAAGCACCTTAGGAATTTAATTATGAGAGTTTTCAGGTGCAATATAAAGTTAGTAGTATACTAAGAGACACTCTAATGCGAATTAGATCCTTAATTGCCAAATTAGTAAAAAATGAAGTTACGTGAATAGCCATATCGACATAAACTACTATGCAAGCTCGGATAGTGACATTATTAAAACCTATCTCATTATTGAGTCTAGATACTGAAAAAGTCAAGTCCACATTTTTATTAATTCTAAAATAAATTTCTAGACTTAATGTAGTCAAAAATTGATATACAACTAAACTTTTATCGATATCGGTTCATACTGTGATTACTGTGTCACAGTATTTGGAAAAAAAATAGGAGAGGATTAGTCAAGGAATAAAATCTCCTGTCAACTAAGTTAATTATTATTGGCAATATAAAAATTTACCTACTTAAACGTTACTTGCAAGAAAGGCCAAAGGTACCCTTAAATTATGCTTCCATTATAATCATTATACTTTATGTAATCAACTTAGTTGTACCTAATACTCCACCCCATCCCATTATGGCGCCAACTTTGGGGGAATATTAAACTTAGTTTAAGCCAAAATTAATCCTAGTCAAGCCACTTATGAGTTAATTAACCATGATTTAGAGAGAAAGACTAGATTAAACTAAGACTATAAATAAAGAACTCAAGCCATTATACATAACTTTTTCACTTTTCCTTCCTTCTCACCATTCTCACATTCCAAGAGAAGAAATTAAAAAAAAAAATTTCTTCCCATTTTGTTTTTGTTTTCTTTTCTATTCTCCACCTGCACCAATTAACCAATCCTTTCCCCCACCATTTTCCTTACTACACCATGTGTTCAAAGCATCCACGAAAGAAAGTTTTGTGTTCCTAAACTTTCTCCTAAAGCCTAAATCCAAAACAAGCCAAATTCCGAACAAGTCTCCACCACTTGCAAGTCATGAAATTAAGAGTGCACAAAGAAAAAAAAAAGTAGAAGAAAAAAGAGGTGGTTAAGAGCATTGTCCAAGGTAATATCTACACCATTTCTTTCCTTTTTATTTTCCTTAGCAAAGAAAAGAAAAATGTTGCTTAGATAGCATTTATATGAAGGCCAAAGCAAGCTAGATTTTTATATGACTAAGTTTTGTTTTAGAGTTGATCCAAGAGGAAGAAAGAGTGGAGCTAGAGGTTTTAAGATCACCCATCTAATAGTTGTCATCAAGGGTAAGTAATCTAAGCTTTTCCATAAATTTCCTTAAGGATAAAGTTTATAACCTTATGAGAGAATTAATGATTGGGTGAGGAAATATGTTGTGATAATTATTTATGTGTGATTAGTATGATTAGTGCTTGTATGTGATGTAAAAAGTTAGTCATGGCATGTTAGGATTATGTTATGCAAATTGTTGTTTGTGAAAAAATTTTCCACAAACTTTGAACGTGCAAACGAAGGCCTTAAAATCGATTTTTAAAACTTTACCGAACATAGGACTTTTAGTTTTCATTGTTTTGAACAAAAACCCATGACTACAAAAAAAATACAGTTTTGAATTTAAATAGGTCTACAGAATAGTTTTTATGGACTGCCTAGAATAGTCCCAAAAACTGCCTGAATGCAGTTTGCAAAACACTGCCAAATAGTTACAGGAATGCTGAAAATGTTTTGCCATTTTCGGGCTTTTTTGGGTCTAAATTTTACATTCCACTAAACATAGAAGTTTTAGATTTTGACCAGACGAACAACTTTTGTAAAGAAATTTTCTCCAAAATTTGCCTTTAAAATATAGTTATAGACAGTTTTCTAAAACAGTCCACAAAGCTACATTTTTTGTAGAAAACTGTTTTAAAGTTTTGAGTCCTTTCGAGGCCGAACTACAATTTTTGCTAAACATAGAAGTTTTAGTTTGCAATAAAATAAAGAACTTTCATGAATAAAGTTTTGTGAAAATCTATTTCTAAATTGGACTTAAAATTTGATATATAAAAACAATCAAAACTTTTAATTGGTAAAAATTTCAAAGTTTTAACCGGGAAGCAATTTTTGTCAAAATAAAATAGTAATTGGGACTTTAGAACAAACAAGAAAATCATTTAAACACACATTTAAAAACAAGTGACTTTTATGAGGAAAAAAAACTTTAAAAGAAAACTGTGTTAATAAACGATTACATATAAATCTTACAAAATTACTCCACTGGTACCAGTTTTTACAAACAAAAATCGTATGACTTTACAATTTGATTTTTCACTAAATCAAGAAATTACAGTACTTTTGAAAGGTTATATAAGCCCAAGATTTAGTGGGTTGATAATTTCAGACATTATTTTATTGAGCGATTTTTGTTTGAAATTTCAAGCTAAGCGGGTAAGAATTTCAAGGATGAACTTTAATCTTTTTCACTTGAACATTACATTTGCAAGCATAAAAATTCGATACGATAGAGCTTAATGACAATGTTAGGCACGGGCCCATTTCAATCTAAAATGCCATGCGAAATACAATCTATCTGTAGAATGTATATGGCGTTATGATGTCATTTTTGGGCTTACTTGCTTAAAAACAATTACGAACTCATTAAATGAGTCTAAAATAAGGCCAATGAGGATTTAAGGTAAGAATCATGGATTTAGGAAATTCCTAAATGGATTAAAGCCCCATGGTTTAAACAATGATAGATAATTAATTAATTGTTGTGAAATTAATTAATTTATATACGAACAAATGGCAATTAAGGAAAAGTTTGAATATTATGAGGATTTAGTAAAAATTAATCCTTGTAATAAAAATGGTGAAACTCATGACCAGTTGATAAAGGAATTTGCAATCTAACAAAATGATCAAATTCTTATGGCTATGCTAAAATTTAATAGCCTAAAATGGGAAATTCTTACATACTCGTAATGGGTGTTTGTACAGATTTATTTAGTAAAGGAAAAGGAACTCAAAATTGATAGGGGAGTCTACTTCACAAATACAGGTAAGTAGGAATCTCGTCTACAGTATGAATAGTTTAAAATAAAGGTTTCAATATGTTGCAAGCATCTTAAGCTTTAAGTACGATATGCCATGTCATATTACATGTTTACTAAAGTAATTAGTGAAACTTAACAAAGTATTAACTAAGAGAGTCGTACCAACCTCTCAACCCACGAAGAGACTTCATGTTAAAATAATATATTATAATTGGTCACGGTGTTGTTGAGACCTTGCAAACTGTAGCATCCCGTTGATCGCGCGCAACCGATACAACTACTCAGGCCTGATTAATAATAAGACAAGTTCATAACTAAGCGTTCATGCATATTTAGTCAATACATATGATTACATGCTGGTTTAAACGTTTTACGAGTTTACTATTCCTACTTGCTGAGCGAAAGCTCATCCAAGAATATTCATACTGTAGGTAAACAACCTGTCAGTAACACCTAATGGATGGTGGTGAAGTGACGGACGATCAAAGTAGAGACATGGGAAATGGATACTACGTGCTTAGATTTTCGCTTATGTTTTGATGACCTTTTTGACGATGATTGTTTTGAAGACTATGAATCATGAGCCTTGTACATAACTTTAAAATTTTGCTACTATGTATATGTTTTGAAATTATTGCTATGTTACTAATTAATTAGTTATAAAAAAAGGGGGTAAGTAAAGATAGTTTTAAAATAGAATTGGTAAAAGTTAACTTTTAGAGGATTTAAAAAAAATGTTCCACAAAATTTAGAGATTTAATTAAAAGTATGTTTAAAAAGCTAGGTAGCGGCCACATAGGGAGGGTTGTTACAGGTCTTTCTTTCTATTTCAAGCATTTTGATATCATTTTCAACCCATTTTTTGAGAAAATCCGCTATCTTCTGGCATGTTTGGCCCTCGCGGGTTTAGAACCTTCAAGAACTGTTAAATTATTTAGATTTTGGGAACCTTTAACCCTTAGATCTTTAAAACTCTAGATCCCCTTTCAAAAATCTATTTCTACAAAGATGTTGAAAGCAATTGATATTGGTTCAAGCACGAGTAGTGGTGAAGATCCCTAGTCTAGTAGCGACGTAAGGGAAGTCGACGAGTGGATTTGAGAGCAATCCATAATCGAATCGAGCTCTAGAGTAAGCAACATTGGGACCAACAGATAGGCAGTGAATATAACGGAGAAAAGAAATAGGCTAGTTGGACCATCAATTCAAGCAGATCAAATTGAAGCGCTCAAAAAAAGGAAATATGTCTCCCCAATGAAAGGAGTGTCATTCTTTTCAAAAAATCTAGAGTCAGTCTTGATCGAGGGGGACTTGCTAACAATAAGATCAAATAATGGGATTCCATCTTCAGTAGACATCTAATTGCCCTATCTAGAGGAACGAGCAGATACACAAAACGATAACTGGTTTTATGTATATATGAAGTGGTTCAAGCTCGGACATCGATTGCCAATCCTAGAATTCATGCTAGAGATCATCAATTACTACGATATCTCCATGACTCAGCTTATGCCTGATGGAATTCGGCTATTGATCACGCTGATGATGCTCATCGAATAAGCTGGCATCAACTTTGATATCCATGACTTCCTTCGATGCTACTTTTTAAAGCCAAACAACAAAAACAGGGGCTACTTCTACTTTGTATATCGGTAGTCGAAGCAGCTCATTTTGGATTTTGTTAATGCGAATAGGCATTGGGAGGAAAGATATTTCTCTATGTTGATTAATCGCGATTTGCTTGAGTTGTCTACTCGATTTCCCTTTCTGTTTGCATTTGGTCACATTGGTAAGTATCGACACTTGTATTTATTTCAAGCAGTAATTTCAACTAATCCTTAACATCATCTTTTTGTAGATTATGAGTTGAATCATCCAGCCCCCATCAGGGAAAGGTTTTGTGCGAGGCTCAACGCACTACTTGTGCTAACAAGACGTAATTGGACTGAAATCTCTAATCTTGATTGACTCAAAAAGTCATCAATTTGGAAAATGTTTAGAGAAATCCCAACAGGTATTCTTATTTGATTTCCAAAATGAGTCGATTGGGTCTTTGTATGCTGCGGTGCACTTCAGCGGTTGTACGGTCTTTCAAAATTCATTACTCCTCTCTGACAAAGAAGTTCTTCTTGTAGACGCTGCACTATCAACAATAAAGGTTACGTTACCTTCAGTTGACAACATGAGGAAGAGGAAAGCTGTGGAGAGAGCAACGAAGAAGAAAAAAAAGACTAATGCTAGCGAGCCTTTGGTCTGAGAAGAAACAGCTCCCCCAATCGATTCATCTGATCTTCTTCTGCCACCTATGTTCAACATCCAACTACCACCATCGAGGACGTTGAAGCAAGGATGGCAAATAAGACCCTTGACATCCTAGAAAATGTTAGCATCCTTCAAGACAGAGAGCCAGCATTGAGAGCATTAAGAAGTTTTAACTTCATGCTTGATGAAGACACCTTCGGCAAAAAGTCATTTACTTGGCTGGGCAACGAACTTTGGCCCTTGGATAGGTAAAAAATCAAATCCTTGCCTGAAATTTAGCCAAATTTGCTTGATCGATTCGTACTGAACCATTCTGTTATGCAGGCCCTTCAACTTCATAACATTTTTGTGAATAAAGCCGCTTTTAAATATGAGCAAGTAGTCCTAGGAAACAAGGAGCTTAAAGAAAGGCTTGGAAAGGCCTAGTCTGAAAGGGATGATGAGAAAGGATAGCTGAATGATGCCATCGATGCTTTAGCAAGGTCAAATGAGAAGGTTCTCAACCTGAGTAGCAGCCTTCGTCTAGCAGAGGAAAAGGTCGCTAATTTAACCAAAGTAGTGGAGGCTAAAGACTGAGATATCAAGAAGATCAAGGAACAGCTGCTCGACGTCCATGGCACTTCCTCCCTCAAAGCAAGACTCGAGACTTTGAAGGAATTCAAATCAGGTAAACTTAGCGCCTCGGCTATTGATAAAGAGATTACAGAGTTGGAGGAGTTGCTGTCTCTTGACGAGTAGGACATTGAGGTAGTTGATGTGAACGAGGTGCTTCACGAAGACGTCAAGGCTGAACCTCCTACGTTTGAATCAGGAATCGACACATCAAGGACAAATGAACAAGTTGTTGAGCTCCCAGCTATATAGACTGTAGAAAGGGAAAATGATCGGACTAAGGAAGGAGAAATCTCCTAAGCATTTACTTTGTTTTGTAATATTTGATTAGTTTGTACTTTTATTTGAACAATTGGTATTGATGAGACTAAGAAAATGCACTTTTCTTAACGTTAAAATCAATCATTTTGCATTAATATTTCTCGTAAAAGTCCCTAATTATAGCAATTTAGTGATAAACAGTGTTTTAGTGTCTTAGTGTGAAAATGTGTTTTTATGTTAAATAATATTTTTAGTAATTTTTAGAGTCGTTTCGGTGTGTTAAATATATGTTTAATTTGTGAATAATCAAAACTGTAAAAATAGTATTGTGTGATTTTATTTTGACTCTTAATGTCTTTGATAGTGTGTTTTAAGTCTGTAAATATGTCTTACTATATTTTTAGTAATTTCTAAAAATATTTCCAAGTCATAAAAATCATATATGTGCTAAACCGAAAAAGGCTGAAAATTTTAAAAGTTTTTATTTATTTTTAATTAATTTTGTGTGTCTTAATGTAAAATAAATATTTTTAATATTTTTTAAAATATTATGTTTGTAAAATAATTAATTTTAGTGTGTTTGTGAATTTTAGATTTAAAATCTAGAGGAAAAACAGAGCAAAACGGCGTAAAAAGGGGACAAAATCAGACATCAAATGCATCAAAAACAATTAAAAATTAAAATTTGAATTTAAGAGCACACGTGGCGAGTTTCTAGACATTGGATGAGCCTAGCAAACTATCTCAGCAGTCCAAGGAAGGGACGCGTGTCAACACGTCACCAACTGCATCAGCGTGCATAATTGGCGCGGTCCACGTGGTGAACTGCAATTGGCGTGTGCATCACATGCGTCGACAAGACTCACGCGCGTTAGATGAGTGTTCAAACCACGTTGGATTCTGTGAGGTCATTTCGATTTACAGACCTTGATCAATCTTATGGTCCATATTTGTGGTCCCACTGGTCCCATTGGGCCCATTATTGAGTGTGAATTTTGGCGTTTGGATCATGAAATTTACGGTCTAGATCGCGCCTGTCTCAATACGTGTAGTCGCTGAGAAGCAGAGGATCTCAACCGAATTTTTAGATTACGAAGAAGGGAATCTCAAGTGAAAAAAAACGAGCATAATCTCATATTGTCTTGATCTGCATTTTCAACGAATGCTACAGTTGTAAATAGTAAAATTAGGCCCTATAAATACCAAGGCTTTTCGCCTTGGTTCTGTAATCCCTTCTCGTAGTATGAGATTGATACTGCATGAATAGTTTAATTGTTAAATAGTTTAGTTTATATTTCAGTTTTTAGTCCAGTTTCTTGTAAAATATTTCTCAGCTTATGTTGTAAAAATTATGCCCAATAATATCAGTAGTACTTTATTAATTATGTCTTTCTAATTTCCTTTTTAGCTGAGGGGAGAGGGGGAAATTTTGGCAAAATTACCTTAAATATTTTTTGTTTTTCTTAGTTTTCTAAACAATTGTAATGCCAAAATATTTTCTTAGAAAACTTAGGATTTCAATTTTTTCTTAGCTAGAAATTTGCCAAAATTATGGTTTTGATTTATCGACGACATAGACTAGCACGGATAATGCTTGGAAGGACCTTGATTACTTGTAGACAGAGAATGGCTCAGTAAATGCTTAACTTACTATCTTAGTTGTTATTTTAGTTAAGTTATATTGAAATGCTACCCATTTATCAAGTTATGTTTCTGCTATATTATAGACATAAAATGACACAGTAAAGTTTGGTAACTCTTGATTTATTGTTGATATAGGATGGCATAGGTATACTTAAACCAACTAATAAATAAAAAGAAAAACTAAAATATATTTAAGATAACTGTCAAAACAAAATCTTTAAACCTCAGCTCTATTATTATTGTTGTTTTATTGAATTACTGTCGTTATTTTGCTTAGATTATTTTAAATTATCTGCACTTATTGTTAAAGTTCCATTTTAATTTTGTCTACATTTCTTGTTATTAAAGTTCCAAATTATCAAAAACGAAGTATGAAAAATGTTGTAAAAATGTATAAATATTGTAAATATATTCTGTAAATAATAAATATTAATCCTCGAATTTTTCAGTTTAAATAAAAAAAAAAGTTAATATAATATATGTACTAGAAGTGAATAAATCCTGCCCTATGGGTTCAACCTTGAATTCATCGAGTAAATATTACTTGAAACAACCTTATATTTGGGGTTATTTTAGAGTGCGTAATAGACGTGAGATCAGGTATCAAAAACCTTTTATTGTTGCAAATGTTGAGTAGAATCTAATTTTTCATAATTTCAATTTTGGACGTGTGGTCAACATAAGTGGAAATCAAATGATAACTTTAACCATTTGAATCGAATTTAAAGGAACTTGGCAAAAAATTTGAAACAGATGGTTAGCATGCCAAAATTGTAGCATGTGCCAAAATTGTTATTTGAAAATGAGGTTGAATACTAACAAATCATTTTAATTAATAATGAATCATAAAGATAATAGTCCAGTTATTTGGCATGCTGATAGAAAGCCACAAAAATGGCGAGCTATAAAGGTGGCAGTATATGATCAAACTTAGAATAGTAGACCATGCCATGAAATTGGCGGTATAGGAATGAGCTATGATGATGGTAATGCAAGATCAAACTTAGGGTGAGTTGATCTATTCTGGAATTGGACTAGGCCATGAAAATGGCAATATAAGATCCAACTTGAGGCAAGTTGATCGAGCCTAGTGTTGGGGTTGAGCCATGAAGATGGCGATGCAAGATCGAACTCTGGGTGAGTTGATCGAATTCACTGGGCCACGAAGATAGCGATGTGAGATCGAACTTTGGGTGAATTAATTGAGTCTAGAGTTAAGACTAAACCATGTTAATCGAACACAGGGTGAGTTGACCGAACACGATGACTGAGCTAATGATGATGCGATGCATAGTCGAGCTCAAGCAAGTTGATCAGGAAACTTAATGGCAATCTTGGGAAAATAATTTTTGAAATAAAAAAGTGGCTGCACTCATTTATAATTCACGAGCTGCCTACATACCCATGTGTAGGTTTCAAGCCAAATGTAATTCAATTACATCAAATCAAATAGAAACATATAAAATCCAAAAGAAATAAGGTTTAAGCATGAGTTAGATGTAGTAATTCCATAGGTGGTGCACATTCCAACTTTTGCTAATAATTGAACCATTAAGTTTCTTTAACTTGTAGACCCCGTCTTGAATGACAGTCTAAATTCGATAAGGGCCTTCCCAATTGGCTGCCAATTTTCTAGCATAGGCTTCTTTCGTATTTTGAAAGACTTTTTTAAGTACGAGCTCGCCCTCATGGAACTTCCTAACTTTCACTTTTTGATTATAATACGTAGCAGCTACTTGCTGGTAATGTTCGAGGTGATAAAATGCATTATCCCTCTTTTCATCTATCAAATCCAATGCGTCCTGCATCATATCTTCATTCTTTGCTTCATTTAGGAGTAAATAGTCAACTCGAAGATCTCGAGTGACTACTTTTGTAGGAATGACAGCCTCTATTCTGTATATAAGGGAAAATGAAGATTCGCCTGTCACCCTTCTCGAAGTTGTTCCATAGGCCCATAGCACCATAAGGAGTTCCTTGATCCATTGCCCTTTCTTAGCCTCCAATTTCTTCTTCAAGTTCTTCATAATTGTCTTGTTCATTGCTTTTGCCTACCCATTCTCCTGCAGGTACCTTGGTGTAGAGAAGCTTAAAACAGTATCCCATTCATGACAGAACTTTTTGAAGGATGTAGAAATAAATTGGGAGCCATTGTTGATGATGATCTCCCTTGGCACTCCACCCGATAGATAATATTCTTCCAAATGAATCTTTCGATATCTCGCTCTTTAACATCCGCAAAAGCTTTGGCTTTGACCCATTTAAAGAAATAATCTATAAGGACAACAAGATATTTGACCTGTCCAGGGGTAGGACGGAATGGTCCTACAATGTTCATCAAGTACTTTATAAAAAGGTAGGATGAAATGACTGAGGAGATTTCCGCTGTAGGCTGGTGAATGGTAGGCACATGTCTCTGGCAGCTATCGCACTTTTTAGCAAAGCTTTCACAATCGTTTTGCCTGGTCAGCCAATAGAAGCCTTGCCTTTTGACTTTGTTACACAAAGATCTTCCCCCAGAGTGGTTGTCGCATGAACCTTCATGAACTTCCCGCATTTCCTTCTCAACTTTATCTTCCCCTAGGCAGCAAAGATAAGGACCTATGAAGGAATGCCTATAGAGCTTCTCATCGATCAAGTAGTACCATGCAGCTTGAACTTTGATTGTCCTTGCCGTTTGCTTGTCTTCGGGTAGCCATCCATCATAAATGTATAATTCAATAGGAGTTCTCCAATCATCCCTTGGATCCACATAATTTGCTTCTTTAATTAACTCGATGGTTAGCTGGTCGATGCCTCCAAGGGAATGATTCTTCTTTCATTCACTTTGGTCGAAGATCCCAAATTGGTGAGTGCATCAACTCAAGTGTTTTCATCTCAAGGGACATGCTTTACTTCGAAATTGTCAAACTGGGACTTAAGCTTGTTTACCAACGTCAAATAAGAGATCATCTTTTCGTCTCGCACTTTGTAATCACTGGTTATCTGATTTACAACCAAGGTCGAATCGCTTTCCATAACAAGCTCAGTAGCCCTTAGTGCGACAGCAAGCCTTAAGCCAGCAATCATGGTCTTGTACTCGGCTTCATTATTTGTGGCCTTGAATCCCAACTGAAAGCTTTGCTCGATCTCTTCTCCTATTAGTGATCGTAGCAACACTCATATTCCTGATCCTTTTTCGTTGGTAGCTCCATTCACCTGCACATTCCATTTCTTCGGTCCCTCAACATCTAGCTTGTACATCAACTCGGCGACAAAATCTACAAGCACCTGTGCCTTCAATGCTGTCTAAGATTTGTACTCAATGTCAAACTCCGTTAGTTCTACTGCCCACTTTGTCATCCTTCTAGAAACGTCATGCTTGTGTAGAATGGCTTTCATCAGGCACATTGGTAACACAACCATTCTATGACCTTGGAAGTATAAATGAAGCTTTTAAGCTGACATAACGAGTAGAAGGGCAAGCTTTTCGATGACGGAATACTTGTTTCAGCATCTAGCATAGTGTGGCTGATGAAGAAAATAGGTTTCTGTATTGTGTCCTCCTCTCTAACTAATGCCAAACTCACTGCAGTTTCTGAAACTACCAAGTAAAGATAAAGCGGCTCTCCATCTTTGGGCTTAGACAGGATGGGTGGCGTGAACAAGTATTTTTTTAGCTTTCTAAATGCTTGTTCTCATCGTTCGCTCCATTCAAATTTTGTGTTCTTTTTCAACAGCTGGAAAAATAAGAGGCATTTATCTAAAGACAAAATAATGAATCGACTCAACACAGCCACTCACCCGGTGAGCTTCTGGATCTCGTGCTTGCTTCTTGGAGATGGCATCAATTGGATAGCTTTGATCTAGTTTAGGTTTGCTTTGATTCCTCGCTTTGTAATGAGGTAGCCCAAAAACATTCCACTTGCAACTCTAAACGTGCATTTCTCTGTATTCAATTTCATGTTGTACTTTTAGAGAACGTCAAAGCATTCTTGCAAATGTTGAACATGCAGGCTAGCCTGCAAAGATTTCACCAACATATCATTAATATAAACTTTCATGTCTTTATTGATCTGCTGTTCGAACATTATGTTGACCAGCCTCTGGTAAGTGGCTTTTGCATTCTTCAACCCGAAAAGCATAACCTTAAAATAGAAAATCTCATACTTAGTGATGAAAGCGGTCTTCTCTTGGTCTTTAAGATGCAAGAGGATTTGGTTGTGGCCAAACAAAAGCGTAGAGAAAACTCAGGACTTTGTGGCCAGCTATTGCATCGATAAGGTGATCGATGTGCTAGAAAAGGATAGCTATCTTTAGGAGAGGCTTTGTTGAGGTCTATGAAATCTACACACATCTGCCACTTTCCATTCTTTTTTTTTATAATCACCACGCTTGTAAGCCAGTCTAGGTATTGCATAAGATGAATGAACCTAGCTTTAAGCAGTCTTTTTACTTCATTTTTTACAATGATGTTTTACTTGATTCCAAGCTTTCTTCTTTTTTGTCACATAGGTCGATGGTTGGGATCGACATTGAGCCAATGTGATGCTTGGGTTGATTCCAGCAATATCTACATGAGACCATGCAAAACAATCGTTGTGAGCTTTCAAAAAAACAATTATGGCAAATTTTACCTCAAAGTCGAGTTGCACCCCGATTTTAACTATTCAACGCTTATTTTTCAGGTCGATTTGTAATTCATCGAGTTGCTCTAGCATTGATTTGGCGTAATCCTGATTACTCGATCCATTCGATAGTTGTTTCTGTAGTTGCCGTAAAGCGTTCTTCTGCTTCATAGCTATGGCATAGCAGCTCCTTGTTGCTTCTTGGCTCTTGAGTATTTCCTCACTCCTTGCTTCGTCAAAAATCTGATTCGATAGTGAAAAGTTGACGGGACCGCCTTTATCACATGTATCTGATGTCACCCAAGGATGATGTTGTACCCCAAAGGACAATCCATGACGAGAAAACTCGTCATCTTGTTCTCACCTGCTGCAAAGACAGGCAGCTTGATTTTATAGATAGCTGTAGTCACTTCACCATTAAAACTGACTAAAGCAGTAGTAGATTTCTTGATCTCTTCTTCATTGATTTCCATCTCTTTAAATGTTGAAAGGAAAAGAATATTAGCTGAACTCCCATTATCGACAAGTATTTCCCCGATCTTGCAAATTACGATGTTGAGTTTTATAACTAAGGCATTGTCATATGGACTATCGAGCCCAAATGCCTCATCACTCTGAAATGAAATTGTATGCTTGCCATATTCATTAGTAATGATACTGGTACTCGCTTGACATGCTCTTTTCTGGTGAGCCTTCATTTGATTAACAGAATCTCCACTGAAACCAAGCCCCCACAAATGGTTCCAATCACTTTCCTTACTAGCAGTGGTGAAGGCGTCTTCTCTTGAGTCCGATGATCCTTCTATTTGCCTCACTCTCGATTGAGCCTATAAACTTCCCTTCCTCTTTCGGACAAGTACTCCCTCAATTGTCCTTTTTTGAGCAGTTCTACAATTTTGTACAGCAAAGCCTTGTAATCGACTATCAAGTGTCTTGTATCGCAATGGAACTCACAATACTTTGTGTGGTTGCGGGACTGACTTGGGCCATTTTGTTTTGTCATCGGACATAATCTTTCCCTTCCAACTACACGACCAGTTCGGTCGGGGATATGCTCAAGGCATATTTTGGTGGTGAGAGTAGCCTATTCATGGGCCACGACTTATCCTCTTTCTTTCTCCACTCCCTCTTTGGTGGCGTCCTTGTTTGTCCTCTTAAATCGAACAGTGGTTTATGTCACCTCTCACCCCATCTGTTCTGATCTCAGCTTCTGGCAAGCTCTCATTTGCATCTTTCATTTTCTTCTTGTAGGTCAATCCATCTTTTTGTCCTGTTCAAAGCTTCCTAGATGATCTGAGGGTAATAGGAGCATATACTGCTCTTGAAAGAGGACTTATGTAGGAGTCCTTTCTTCAATGCTTTTCGAGTTGTCCCATCTTCCAAGTCTGAAATCTCAAAAGGTGCCTTGCTGAACCTCTTGATGTATGCTCGCAGCGATTCACCTGGCCTCTATTCGATCGAACACAGGTCCTTAGTCATCTTGTCAATCTTTATGTACGCAGAGTAAGCTTTGACGAATGAATCCGCCAAGTCCTCAAAGCTATCGATTGACCCGATAGGCAGGTTGTTGAACTACCAAAGCGCTGGGCCTTGAGACTCTACTCGAACAACTTACACATTATTTGATCAAGAATCAAGTCTAGGATACTCATCGCACTAACCACATTTTTGTACTATAGTAGATGATCTTTTGAATCGGACGTTCAATCGAATTGAGCAAACACAAATTACCATACTTTGTGGGACAATCGAAGTAATCCTCCTGGTGAATAGGGTTTCTCAAATATTTTTTGAGATGTCATCTAATGCTGGGGTTTTGCTCATTGCTTTCAAAATTATCTGGTCAATCTTCTCTTCCACAAGCTTAGTGTTTTGTTTGAACATTTGTCTCATCATCTATTGAATCGACTCGAGAGTTAAAAGAGTAAGTTTTTGAGTAGCTTCCAAGCAAATAGTTGGTTTGACCATTCCTTCTTGTTCTTCATTTGCCTCTTTTATCTCGTCAGCTCAATTCTAGATGAGTGTCCAAAATTATTATCGTCGTTGTCATAGAGAGCGTCGCTAGATTTGCTGTTGTGGTGGTGAGAGTTGCTATGATCGTTGTTGTTGGTGTTGAAGTTGAGTGGGTGTATAGCAGCTGCATCCTCCCAATGGGGCTGTAGAATGATTTTTTCCTACTTGGCTGTGGCATTTGAGACTGCCACGGTGTTGCCGTCGTTGCTAGGAGTGTCGAATACCCATAATATGTGTAATAGTACGACAACGAGGCCATTTGTGAATTCTGGTAACTAACCTGGCTCCTCAGGGTTGAGTTTTCACTGCTGAGTTGCTCCAATCTTCTATCACGTTCTCAGGAATATGCTACTTGCTCTTGGAGCATTTTCTTTAGAGTTTCTATTTCTGCTGTAAGGGCTTCCATTTGCTGATTCATTTGAGGAGTTGCTTCAACCTCTTTATTCAAAATTTCTGGTGCATGCTAGTTATTAGAGTTATCAGCCATTTGTGGTCAAGCTAGGAGATCCTGGTGTTGGTGATCTGAAGGCCCCATGGTGGGCGCCAAACTACAAACGTTGGATCTACAATCAAATATAGAAAAAAGTTAATCTAGGTTAATATGTTCAGTTCAATGATTTGGGCCCTCAAATCATCGTTATATGGATCTGTTGGCTTCATAGGAAACCAGTTAGACTGATTTCTTAAAATGATCAACAGATTAAATTGAAATGAAATGAAATAATGCTTAAGGAATAAAGATACCACACGAAAATTTTTATAATGGTTTACTCTATGAATGAGAGCTCCATTGTTCTTCATTATTTTATGAATTCTGAGTATAAATTACAAGGATGCAAAATGAAGAATAAATTTGATAGAGTTTCTATATCCTATATTTTTCATCTATACAATTGAAGATAGTACCCCAGTTATATAGAGAATAAGGAAAGTTGTGGCTTCCAATGGACTGGCAGAGTGAAGTGATGACACTGGAGGTAACCGTAGTAATAGGACACATGTCCGTCCATGATAGGCTGCAAATATCATGCTCTCCCTATGTATCAGTTCATGGTTAGACGTGTTAATAACCATCAGTTCATGTTGATCGATTCCATCAAATGAACACTAAGGAAATAAATCTGAACATAATCCTTCAATAACCAAATGTTATTTGAATACACCAATCGAACAGATCAATCCAATCGATCGATGCCTAAACTCTGTTTATACACGTTATTCTTACATCGAATAAAAAAGTCACTTCGTTCCATTCGACTTGTTCTATCCGTAACAATGGGTTGTCATTACGGGCCTTCAAACAATTTGGGCTTGACCAAATTGTACCCCAACAACTTCTTCTAAAGCACAACTCAAGAATTAGTCTTAGAATGGTTCAGTGCTTATAAGTGTTAGGTAGAATGTGAAAAAGTCATTTGAGGCTAGGTTAAAATTGTATAGCTATCTAAGAAAAAGATATAGATATATACCACTCAAATGGGTGAACTAAGAAAAATTTAATGCAAGCTTAACTATCAAATCGTTCCAAACGTACCTAAATCTCGCCCTTATGATGTTTAGCTTAGGATTTCGTCTCAAATGGTACTCAGGCAAGTTCTAGAGCTCTTGAGATCATGTGTAGCTACCGTCGCATAAAGCTTCTTTAAGTGTGCAATTGGCTTAGTGGACAAGGCTTTTGTGATAAATTGTGAAGGATTAAAAGCAAAGCAAGCCAACACAAGAACCATGTACAAAAATATCATTGTGTATATTCTATTCAAAGAGTCATTTTCAAATACATCCGTTACTTATCATTGGCCTTTATTTATCACCAAATGCAATTTACTATTTACTTAAAAAAATCAAAAAAATCATTTTTGATTTCTTTTAAATCTTATTTCATTAACTCATCCTGTAACCATTTTATTGATTTTTGGTTTTTTGGTCCTTTTTTTTGAATATTTCAAAACAAAACAAAAAATAAAATAAAATGACTAGAAAAATTAGACAAAATAAAACAAAAGACACAAATAGCAACAATCAAAAATAACAAACTAAATAAGCAAACTTGATAACTCTACAAAATAGAGTTATTTAAAATTTTTTCGTGCATAAGAGTTGGTTAAGTTTTTGATATTTGAATCCATTTTATTATACTTTACTTTTATTTTGTTTAATTTGATTTTATTTGTTTATATTTTAATTTAATTTTATTGAATTTTATTTTATTTAGTTTCCTTTCTACTTATATTCTCTATTTGTGGAGGATGATTAGGTGAAATGATAACTTGGAAATTTGGTGATTAAAAAGGTAAAGAGAAGTAAATAATTTAAATTTAATGGCTCCAATAGCTTTACCACACACGACTTCCATCAGCATGCATTACTAGTCATTGGATAAAGTCCCAGATTCATCAGCCGCGTGTGTGGAGCACAACCCGGACAAGAAAGCATGTGCGTTAAACAGCATGGCCCGCGTGTAGTGCATTCCTAGCAAAGATGTAGATCTTGTGCATGGAAGTCCCACGGAGTTCCCGTGCAGCCCACTTTTCCGCCAATGCCTTCTTGACAAGTTGACCGAATCACTTCACTGCCAATCCACTTTTGCCACGTCGAAGCCGCGCTAGATGCCTCAATTAGGCATGTTCCTTGTACGCCGATGTTTGGGGTTTTTAAGAAATGAGACGCAAAGAAAGATATCAGATCGTTTAGCACCAGAAGCCATAGCGCTTAGGCGCTCATGCTTGGTTCTTGGTGCTTGGCGCACCGTATTGACATAAAAATTCTAGATACTTGAGTTTTCAACAAGTTATTCATATTGTTCAAATCCTATAAATATGACCTTATTAGTTTATTTATGGGGAGGCCTAATCCCCTATGATAGAGAGTTCGGAAGAATATCTAGGCAAATTTCTATTAGGTTTTTATTTTTGGTCTTAGGAATTTTATTTTTAAATTCAAGGAAGAAGACAACTTGAAGTTCAACAAGAGAAGATAAAAGATTGAAAAGTCAAGCTTTGAGACTTGTGACATCTCCATATTAGTTTTTCTTTCTAATTTTCTTAGCTTTGTTTTTTTGAGAAGTGAGATATTGGAATCCTTGTTTTGTATTTAATTTTATATCTTTGTTGTCTAATTTGTTTTAAAGAGGTTTTCTATAAGTTTATTTGTGTTTTTCTATTCTTAAGGCTTCTGAATTACTAGCCATGAATTGGATGATTTTATATTTAGAATTCGATACTTGAGAGGGGGAATTTTAGATATGATTTTGGATAATACAACCTAGGATTTTATAGAGTTCATGACACCTATAATTCTATTAAAGCCTTTTTAAAAGAACCATAGGACGTAATAAATTCTTACTTTCTTGATTTTGACTAGGGATATTGGAATCGGAATTTAGGATTTATTTTTGTTCGGCACTCAGGAGAGGGATTTGAAATAATTAGAGTTCTTGGCTTTTAGGCTGGAAAATTTGATTAATAATAATTTGACATCAAGAGGTTTCAGTGTTTTATTTATTATTTTCTTTATCTTTTCTTAATTTTTAGTTTAGTTTATTTTATTCTATTCTTTTTATTTTTGTTTTCTTATTTTTCTTTCTTTTGATTCATTCAAAAAATTTTAGAGTTAACTAATTTCGATACTTAACTCTACTATTTATCTTATATGCGATATTGTGCACTTGAGATTCATACAACAAGGTTTTGGCCTCAATGTTGAGGTTTGTTTGTTTAATATTAGTTAATATTGATACTAATTAGCTCTTGAATTAATTTGAATTTCATTTTGTTTGTTTTTATTCTAATTTTCTTTTTCAAGTTTTTAATTTTTTTGTAGGTAAAAGAAAAAACGATAAATATGATGGAGTTGGTTCGAGTCATTATCACCTTATGCCAACACGACAAAAGCCATTACCACCTTACGCCAACACGATAAGGAATTGCTCCATCAAGCTCGGGAGAGATATCATGAGTCGTTTGTTAGGTTTTTGTGACATGGTATGCCAAAGTCGTGTCAACTTCAATATTTTACCCACAGATTGAGCATAACAACTAGAATTTGGGTTGAAAATAGCTATGATATAACCCGTTCTAGTGTAAGATCTAAAGAGGAAGGGTACCAGGTGGTAGAGGATATGGTGAAGTTAGTTCATGGTTTATACTATCTTGAGAAATTTTCAAGGGAATTTGAGCCTTTACAAGAAAAATGAGTCTCAAAAAGAAGAACAAGAACCCTTCTAATTTCTTTTCGCTTAAACCTTAGAGAAGTTGGACTCTTACATTATCGACATCGATTTAAATTTGCTAAGTGCGGGATGTCTATCTAAAACCTTGAGTTTTATGAAGATCAAATCACATGCATGGTTATGGATACTAAAGTGAAGAATGAAGAGAAATTTAAGGGGTTATTTGAGGATTTCTTGCATGAAGACGAGTTACTAGGGTTGTTGGAGGATGAAGAAGGCTACAAGACCATTGATTTGAACTCATCAATGGCCATAACTTGTACATCAACAATAGATCCTTATTTCCCTATGCAACCACTATCACCATATTATGTCATCTACAAGATTGAGCCAAGAAAGAAGTTCTCCTCCTAAGTTCATCAATTGAAACCAAGTTGTGTTGAGTGCACATGCCATAACCATTCATATCATGCCAAGATTGAGGGCATCCATAACCAAGACCTGCATGTGGTGTTATTTGACACTTAGTGGAAGCCAATCTTTGATGAGTGCTTCTCCAAAAGTCAAGTCAGTGACTTTAAATCAAGTGCTTTTTGGGAGGCAACCCAAGTTTCTAAATGTTATTCTTACTTAATTTTTGTTAGTTTTTTATTTTTAGTATTGAGTCTTTTTGTTTTCGTTTTTGGTCATTGAATAGGTCTTCGAACAAGCTTGGACGTTGTTGACATCTTGGAAGGAACTTCAAAATACTCGATTGGTGCCTGCCACAAATCAGGGAAGTTTTTTTTTCATTCTCTCTCTCTCTCTCTCTCTCTCTTTGATTCTTTACATTGAGGACAATGTTGATTTTAAGTTTAGGGGAAGATAAAAAAAATATATCATTTGTTTATTTATTTTGTTTGTGTTTGCATTTGTGTTTTTGTATTTTTGAGTAATGTTTTAGTTTTAATGAGTCAAAGTGATGATAAAATGTTGCTTTATTTGATAATAACTTTTGGGAAATGATAATCATTGTTTTTGTCTATGTACTTGATTCTTGTGTTAGTTTTTATTTTGCTTATGATTCTTTACCATTTTGAGCACATAGCCATTACCACTTAGGTATTTTGTTTACTTAGAGAAAGTTTAAGTGAATTAAGTGTATTTTTAAGATTTCCTTGAATTCTAGAACTTGTTTGATTATCACGTGAGGCAAAATTTAATGCATCACTTAGGATATGATTTAGGACATCTTTGAACCGTTTGAGCCTTTCGAACCTACCATTGCATATTTTTATCCTTTTTCACCCTTGACCTTTTCTTTCTTACCCACAATTTTATTTTTAACCTAGCTTTTAAACTATTTCTTTTAATTTCTAACCCTCACCTTATAACCATATTGGTTATTCTAAAACATATTTCGAGCAATGCTTGTGTATGGGAGGAATGGTGGTATTGTGAAGTTGTTAATTTATTTAAAAAGAAGAAGAAGAAGAAGAAGAAGAGGAAGAAAAGTAAAAAAAAAAAGAGTACTACATCGTTGTTCATAAATGCAAAGAAATAAATTTAGGGGTGTAGTTTCTCGAAAAAAAAAAAAAGAGAAAAAAATTAGAATAAGAGTGGATGACAAGAGAAAACTTATTTTGGGGAATGTACTTAGAGTGTGAAAAGAGCTCTTCACAAGGTGCTAGAGTAATTGATGTGTTTTTAGGGTGTTTGCACCTAAATTATATCCTTTATCCTACCTTAGCCCATGCTACATGTTACAAGTTTAATAAAGTCCTATTGATCCTAGGTGATGTAATAGTCTATATTAAGAAAGAGTGACATTAAAAACAAGCCAATAGAATTTATGAACTTCTTTATATAGTGATATATTATGTCATTTGTTTACATAAATTGATCCGAGTTGAAAAAGGTTGAGGAAATGGCTAATCACACACGTACGTAAAGAATCTTAAGTTAGGTAAGGCTAGCACTTGAATTGACATTCTAGACATTTACACTAATGTGAGTTTCTCTAGAGTTATTAGATCTCTATGATCTTTGAGGTTTTCTATTGTGTTGAAACTAAATCATTATTCATTCTTAAGTATTTGACATTTTGTTCTTTTTTTTTTTTTCTCAAGGACTAGCAACACTGTATGCTTTGAGGTGTGAAAACTCGACAAAATAGAGTTATTTTACAACTTTTTTGTGCATAAAAGTTGTCTAAGTTTTTGAGATTTTGAATTTATTTTATTGAACCTTTTTTATTTTTATTTCGTTTAATTAGATTTTATTTGTTTCTATTTTAATTTGTTTCAATTTGATTGAATTTTATTTTATTTAGTTTCCTTTCTATTTATTTTCTCTATTTGTGGAGGATAATTAGATGAAATAGGTAACTTCTCGATTTGGTGATTAAAAAGGCAAGGAGGAGTGAGTAATTCAAAATTTAATGGCTCCAATAGCTTTACCGCATGCGACTTCCATCAGCCCGCATCACTAGCCATTGGATCAAGTCCCAGCTTCATTGGCCACGTGCGTGAAGCACAGCTTGGACAAGAAAGCATGTGCGTCAAACGGTGGGGCCTACGTGTAGGGATTCCTGTGCATGCAAGTCCAACGGAGTTCCTGTGTAGCCCACTTTTCCACCAACGCCTCACTTTAGTCGCCAATCCACTTTTGCCACGTCGAAGCCGCGCTTGATGCCTCAATTAGGCGTGTTCCTTTCACGCTGATGTTTGGGGCTTTTAAGAAATGAGATGCAAAAAAAAAAAGACATCAGAGTGTTTAGCACCAGAGGCCATAGCGCTTAGGCGCCCCGTACTGACAGAAAATTCTAAATATTTCGAGTTTTCAACAAGTTACTCGCACTGTTTAATGCTTATAAGTAAGACCTTATTAGTTTATACAAGTAATCCCCCATGATAGAGAGCCAGGGAGAATATCTAGGCAAATTTCTGTTAGGTTTTCATTTTTTGTTTTAGGAATTTTGTTTCTAAATTCAAGGAAGAAGACAACTTGAAGATCAACAAGAGAAAATCAAAGATTGGAGAGTCAAGCTCTGAGACTTGTGATACCTCCGTGTGAGTTTTTCTTTCTAATTTTCTTAGCTTTGTATTTTTGTGAATTGAGATATTGGAACCTTGTCTTGTGTTTAATTTTATATCTTTGATTGTCTAATTTATTTTGAATAGATTTTCCATAAATTTATTTCTGTTTTTCTGTTCTTAATACTTCTGACTTACTGGCCATGAATTGGATGATTTTATATTTAGAATTCGATATTTAGAAGAGGAAATTTTAGATACGATCGTAGATAATACAACCTAGGATTTTATAGAGTTCGCGAGGCCTATAATTCTGTTAAAGCCTTTTTGAAAGAACCATGGGACGTAATAAATTCTTACTTTCTTGACGTTGAATAGAGATATTGGAATCGGAATTTAGGAATTATTTTCGGTTGGCACTCGGGAGAGGGAGTTGAAATAAATTAGGGTTCTTGACATATAGGCTAGGAGAGCTTATTGGTAACAAATTGGCATGAAGAGGTTTAGTGTTTTATTTATTATTTTCTTTATCTTTTTTTAATTGTTAGTTTAGTTTATTTCTATTTATTTTTGTTTTCTTTTTTTTCTTTCTTTGGATTTGTTCAAATTATTCTAAAGTTAACCAATTTTAGGAACACAATCCTCGCAGGAACGATATTCTACTTGTCATTTTATCACTTGTATGCGATGTTGTGCACTGCCAATTCTCAAAAACAAAGCTAGATATCAAAATGAAAATAAAATGCAAGCTAATGACATAAAAACTGTTAGACATGTATGCCCTAAGGAGTAAAAATGTAATGAGTTTTTGAAGACATTTTTATCAATAAAGAATTCATTTATTATTCATATACCAAATCTTGTCCTCTTTACGTTCATATTTGTTGAATGTATGATAAGCAAACAATAGTCTGAGACTGTTGGTCTAAACCTTTAAGAATTGGGCATATGATGGACAGATTATGCAGAAGACACGATTCTTAAGGTGACGGTCTAAATCATAAGATCCGCAATCGAGGGAATAAAGTTAGGCGCTTTATTCATGTAAAGATTGTTATGTTGTCTATATCCCTATTGGGAGATGGTTTGTCTTGACCATCGGAGGTGGACTCCGTGAATAGAA
>CAMOHE010026129.1:41189-59242 GCA_946598075.1 Artocarpus hirsutus | reverse complement strand
AACTCACCAGCCGTATCCGGAAGGAAAATGATGAAGGAACATACTACTACAAACAAATATATTTTTCTCATAGCTTTTGACACTTATGACAAAAGATTTGGCTGCGGGTTATTTATAGATTTTATTTTTTGAGCTATAGACACGTTTTTATTATTCTATTTAGCTTAATTAATTGAATAAAATTGAATTTCGGGGGACATTTCATTTTTTTATTTTCTTTTTTATTTATCGAATTGGGGCAATATGTTGAGTGGTAAGTTGTATATACTCACCAGCGTTAGGAGACTGAGGGAGAGATACAAATTATTAGAAAGAAACACAGAAAGGTAGGAGTAGTTTTGGTCATCTCTTCCGAACGACGATTAATCGGCGATTAATTTAATTTGCATTACACCTAAAGGTCAAATTATTGGACGAATAAAATATATATGTATATATATGTATTCTTATATATATTACTAGTTAGGCCTAATGGATCGGTCCCGATTGTTAAAAAAACCAGTACAGCTCGTAAACTTACTCACCCACTAGTGAAAAAAATTATGCAGGCTTAATAAAAGAAATTAGGCCTTACCACTATAAGAAAATGGAGTTTACGCGACTTTCATGAGATGACAGTTTACTGAAAACCGTCGGCTAAAGTTATGCGGCATTTATTAGCAACAAAATGTCGCGTGCTTTAGATGACGGTTTTTAAGAAACAATCGTCTAATGTGCTAGAATAGACGATTGTTTTCACGAGACCGTCGTCTAATGTCAATGGTTTAAAAAAAAAATACAAATTTTTTTCTGCTCATACTTTTATCTAAAAATTTCAAAGTTTCTCACACTATTCTTAAATTTCGACACTCTTTTTCATTCTACTATATCAAATTTTCAAATTTTAAAGTTTTTCTTTTAAATCTCCTATTCTCTCTTTAAGTTCTCTCTATCTCATTCTTTCTACTATTTCTTCCTTACCTTCCAACTCTTTCTCTAAATTCCTTCTATTCTCCCACTCTCTCTTTTATCTCTTCTACTCCTTATTCTCTCAATCCTCATCTCCAAGGCCGTGACTTAACACCAAACCATTATGTTGCTGTTGTTACCGCCTCTATCTCCACCTCCGTTTTGAGCACCAAAATTTAGGTACATTTAGAATCTTTTGAAATTTCCTTAATTTGAATTTATGATTTTTCTTTTTCTAATTTTGAGTTTTCCTTTGTGTTTGGTTAAGTATTTTGTTGTTGTTGTTGTTGTTCTTATATTTTGTGGATAAATCTTGTCTATGGTTCTTGAAATATTTTGGTTATATAAATATTCATTATGTACGTCTTTGAAAATCATTATGTATTTTTTTTTATGTTAGATACGAATCAAGTATATCAAAGAAAAGGACATAAATTTATGAATAATATTTGAAATTGATCTTTGAGAAGAAATTGTTTTGGCAATTTTTTTAATTTTTTCAAGGCTTTTAATGACTTTTTTACTCTAGACGAAAGGTTTTTACAAAAATTGTCCTCTAATGTACCTTCTTAGTACTTTATTTTCATATTAGACGACGGTTTAACTAAATTTATCGTATATTTAGATGACAGTTTAAAACCATCTAATCTTCTGTTTGTACTATTGTACCCTTTCCTGTTTGTGAAAAAAAATTAAACGGTTGTCTAATCTTCTGTCTATATTAGTGTACAATTTCCTCTTTGTGAAAAAATACAAAACAAAACTCAAGCTCATCAAAATGTCCAAAAGACGTCACGGGAGCAGGGGCATATATGCATGTATATATGTCGCTGCAGTCTATCAAGAAAAAAAAAAAAAATAGTAAAATAAGCTTACTGAGTGATAGTAAGATAAAGTATGGATAAATACAATTTTTTTAAAAATGCGCCGGCATAACATATAATTTTCTCATATATATTATACCTTTCTTGTTTGAATTGCAATACAATTACTTTGGAAAAGGAAAAGATGAAAACATTATCACGAAACAATTATCTCAATTAACTAAGAATCTCCTTTTTAGACTTGCATTTATCAACTGGCGAGGCATCTTATCATCGAGATCCAAAAAAATAAAGCTTCTGTCACCTTGCCTCAAGAATGTTAGGAGACCTGCCCTTCGCCTGGTCTATCGTCCCCTTTGCCCTTGCAACACTGTCGTTAACCTTTTTTTGTTTTTCATCAATCAAAGTAATATTGCTTTGTTTAGAATCCGAAGTTTCATAGGGCATTCTATAGACTCTCGCTGCCCCTTTTAAGTTATCTCCATCTTTCTCTACCATTTAGACCGATCTCAAGAGTCCATATTCGCGAAGACACACATTCATATCAGTTATAAATAGGTCATTGTATGGGAAATAACCCGTAATTTTTAATACAATAACATGTAGTTTTTGATCCGCTAACACGTATTTGGTTGCTTTTTTTTTTTTTTTTTTTTCATCTTTCTTCTACCTCTATAAAAACTCAAATTTGAAATGCCTTAAATTTTTATTTTCAACTTCGATTGAGACGATTCTTCTTGCAATGCATATATAGCGAAGAAAGGAACAAATCTCATCTATATAACCTATGAAATCTAGCATGAACGTTGAGCTTTTGTAAGATCCTTATAACACATATTTGGTTGTTTTTAGCTTTTTCTATCTCTTATGCCTCTTTAAAAACTCAAGCTTCAAAATACCATAATTTATTCATTTCAACTCTTATTAGGGCGATTTTTCGTTTTATGCATTCATATTAAAGAGACAAACAAATTCATTCATATACCGCATAAAAATCTACCATATAGACAAGGTTTTGTGAGATAGCAGTACCACGTATTTGATTGCAAATTGTTCTCTCTCTCTCTTTTCTACCTCTACAAAACTAAAATTTGAAAGCGTTATAACTTTTTTATTTTAACTTCGATTGAGATGATTCTTTGTCCTAGTCTATGTGTTTGAAATAAAAAGAAGAACAAATTTTCATTCGTATGAAAATTTCTCATAGACGTTGATGTTTTGTAAGATTTGTTAGAAAATACTAAAATAGCATTTTGAATTGTTTTGGTTTGAATTATGAAATCTTAAGCATGTAGTTTTAATCTGAAACAGAACCCACTGGTGAAGTCTGCAACGCAGAAGAACCCAAATAATATAGGAAAAAAAATCATGGCAGCTGATGGCTAATTTATTTGTTTCAATTAAGAAATAAATAACTCATTAACTTGGACGGTAGTAGCAGAAGCACGCATAACCAGGGAAGCGAAATCTGCAAGCACCAGAAGATGCTCTCTCCAACATCTTGCAGTAAAAGTTACAGTCCCCGTCGCCGTGGCAAAAGCCTGACCATCTATTGCTTCGACAATTTCCGCATTCATCAAGTTTTACCGACGAAAACGATGTCCTTCTAATAATAGCATTATTTCTCTTCATCTTGCTTGCTTTTCTAATGGTGCCACAGCCATATCTGTCACTTTGTGCATGAAATGAAATGGAAACAACAAATTTCTCATGTCATATAGTACGTAATAATTAATATGCAATAATTAAGATCAGTTAATTAATTAGTTAATAAGAGCAGTAATAGATTTAATATGCTTTTGCTGGGTTATATAAATATTAGTGACTTCTAATATCATGTCTTACTTATCTTACATATATATTAGTTTTTTTAATGGATAAGGCCTCCAACCGGAAAGAGAGTATATTAAAACAAGCTGAAAATGGCTAGGCACAGCCAATAGTCCAAAGACTAAGAAAAGGGTACACAAGCAGGCTCAACGAATTTACTCAGGGATCCGAGCTTCGATCGAGGGACTCTATATTCCTTCCTTTGTAGCCATGATTTTAATTAGTATTTATCCATATCTTGCATTCTTAAACGTTTTTAAGAATTGAATTGCATTTTAAAATATTGTCAAACGTTTTTGAAGTATGTATGCAAGAAAAATGATTTTACATAAATATCGATATCTCAAAATAAGCAACACCGTGTGAGATAATTTATTTAAAGATTTTCCAAACATCAATTGGTTAAGACCCTAATTGGTTGAGTTTTAAGTGCGTAATGCCACACAAAGATCAGGTCGTGCGGAGGGAGACTTAGGGGCTGGTCTTGAAACCCTGTCTAGGCCACTATAGTGGTGATTACATGAGGCATTGAATGCGGCAAGTATTAATGTATAGTTTGAGATATATCATAATATGTTAATAGCAATTACTTTTGGTATTGAAAGGGTTAATTTTATTTATAATTCGCGTTAACTTAAATTATTTACGTTTATTTTATCCTATCTTATTGTTCATATGTTGATTTAGAACTTAAATTCTACTGAGCTTTTCGCTCATGATTCCTTCTAGGTGATTTGTAGTACGTAACTGAGTAGATCACTGCTTGTTTAATTGTAGAGTCCATGAGTTGCTTTAGTTATCTATTTTTATCGAGGCATGTAATAATGAGGCTTTAATCATATTCTTTGATTTATGATTGTTGGACTGTGGTTTGGTTGAATATCCTTTTATGTTTAAGTTATTTATGCACTGCTATAGGATCCGGGGGAACCCAGATGATATTTGGCGAATTTTAAGTTTTTCAACAACTTTGAGGCTAATTCAGTTCTTTCCTTTCTTATGTCATGTTTACAAATTAATGTTATGTGCATTTGTTATTTTTATATTTTCTTAAAAATGTTTTAATTTTTAAGGGTAATACTTGGTATTTAAATTAATCTTAATTATACTGTCATGGCACCACCCTAGTTTGGGGGCACGATAGGAGGTCAGGCTTTTGGTTAAAACAAAAGAAGTGGAGCTTAACAGGGTTTTAGCTCTTGAAGAGTACAATTGGAAGCAAAGAGCCCAAGTAGATTGGCTTAGGGGAGGAGATATGAACACTAAGTTCTTCCACTCTGAAGCATTTGAGAGAAGAAAGAAGAATCGCATAACGGGGTTGGAGTCTTCCAGTTGTGTGTGGCTATCGAAAGAAGAGGACATTGTGACTGAGGTTGAGGCCTATTTTCAGTACGTTTTTGCGACATCGTCTCCCTAATAAGGTGATATAGATGTTGTTGTGGAACTAATGGAGCCAAGGATATTGTCTGAAACAAAGGAGATGTTAGAAGTGTTATTTTTAATTCATTTATTATTATTTATTTTTTTAATGGTAATAAATAAATTAAAATAAATTAAATGGTCTAATATATACGTATATTTTTTAAAGGATATTAATCAAAGGATATCTTTGAACTGATATAAAGTTTTAAAAAAAAAAAATCTTGTTTCAGATATATCTCTTGATGGTAACACACATTGATGGTGAGTGTCTATAAATATCTCGTAAGAGGGTCCCTAAGCTTATGCAGTTTTTCAGAAATACACCATTTTTCTAAATTGCATAAGGTTTAAAAGATTCTCTTTTCTTTCACAAAATTTTTTTCAAGAATTCTTGCAGATATCTCCATTTTTATTGTATTTGTTAATAGCTAGAGGTTAATTTTTTTTCTTTACGTTTTTACATTTAGATGATTTTTATGCAATTTAGTTTATGTATATAAGAAAATAACCTTGTATAAATGTAAATTTCTAACAAGAAGCTCATTTTACGTTCAATAAGGAGAATGCTGGCCTTTTGGTAATTGGTTTGGAGTTAGTTGATGGGATCTCAACGAAGCAGATGTCGTTCTCATTCCCAAGGTAAACAACATAAAAAGGGTATCAGATTTTAAACATAACTGATAATGTCTTGGTTGTCTTTGAAGACATCCATACTATAGGCTGAAGACCGACGGAAAAACAAGATGGATGAGCTTAAAAATTGATATGAGTAAAGCCTATGATCGTGTGGAGTGGGAATTTTTAGAGGCTATGATGCAACATTTAGGCTTTGGAAGACATTGAATCTGGATTGTGATGGATTGCATGACTACAGCTCGCTTTTCTTTCATCTTAAATGAAGGGTGGTAGGGGAGGTACTTCCAACTAGGGGTCTTGAACAGGGGTGCCTTATTTTTGTATACTTGTTTTTGCTATGTCTAGATGGGTTTTTGGCACTAGTCAAGAAAGCGGAGAAAAGCAGAGCTCTTAAGGGGACTTGTGTTGCTCGGCATGCTCCAAGCGTTAGCCATTTATAATTTCCAGACGAGTCTATTGTGTTCGAAAGGGCTACTTTATCTTATTATGAGGCCATTTCCTAAATCCTAGACAAGTATGCAGAGGCTTCGGGGCAAGTGATGAATTTCTCAGAGTCTCTTATTTCTTTTAGCCCCAATTTCTCGCTGGAGTTGAAAGAAGAAATCCAGAGGATGCTGGGCCTCGGCAGTGGTGTTGAAAATCACGATAAATACCTTGGAATCCCGTCTTTTATTGGAAAAAAATAAACGTAGCACTTTTAATGGTATTAAGGAGAGGGTGGCTAAGAAGTTTGCAAATTTGGCGAAGAGGTGTTTTCTCAGCTACTTAATTAAAGCTGTAGCGCAGGCAACGACTACTTACAAAATGAGTGTAATCAAGCTACCAATCGGGTCGTGTTATGATCTTTAGTCGCTTGTCCCAAGGCTTTGGTGGGGTGGTTCAGATGAAAATATGAAGACACACAGGAAAAAGGTAGGAATTGTTGTGCAAGCCTAAATGGTCAGAAGGGATGGTTTTAACCAGGCTTTACTTGCCAAGCAGGGTTGGCGCATTATTCAGTTTCCAAATTCATTGGTGAGTCGGGTTCTCAAGGCGAAATATTTCTCCACGAGTTCTTTTTGGCTATCGGGGGTAATAATATCTTCTACACAGGACGAAGTATCAACCGGGGCAGGGAATTGTTAAGAAAAGAGGTGAGATGGAAGGTCAAAATGTCGTAATATTTCAGTTTTTAAGTCCCCGTGGATGCCTAAACCTAGCTCTTTTTCTCCTATTACTGCTCTTCCACGTGAGACAGTATTAAGGTAATGGAACTTATTAGAGACGGGCGTTTGGATGAGGTGCTTTGGCCGATCGACATTGAGCAGGTAATGCCTATTCCTCATGGGAGAAGATATTTGGATGACTGCCTTGTTTGGCACTATAATGATAAAGGGTCTATGTTGTCAAATCGTGATACTGACTTGCAATTGACTCAAACATGATTCATCGCTCGTCCGATGAAGGGATAGATAAATAGTGGTGAGCTAGATTTTGGTAGCTCAATGTTCCGAGCAAAGTGAAAATATTTGCTTGGAGGGCATTTCATGGAGCACTCCCTTGTTAGGATAATCTGGCGGTGGCGTGCCAAACCACTTGTGGAAGGTGTAAGGATGAGGTAGAGACTATATGGCATGCTCTCTGGAACTGTCACTTTGCAAGGGAAGTCTGAGACTATATGGCATGATTTTCAGTTATGCAACTTGTTGGAGGCCAATAAGAGAAGATGGTGAGCTATTATGAGCGTAAAATGGAAATGTCCCTCTTACTGGAAGACTCAAACTCAATGTTGATGTGTCTCAACAACAGGGGTGTAATTTTGTTGGAGTTAGAGTTGTTGTCTGCAACGATGAAGGTTCAATAATGGGTGTATTTACAAAACGAATTAATGGTTCTTTCTCCCATTATGTCGCAGAATGTATAGCAGTTCGATAGGGTCTGGAGTTTTCAGCAGGAAGTGGCCTGTTTGTGTTGATGGTTGAGTCGGATGCGATAAATGTTGTTAGTGCTGTTAGCTGACCGACTTTCAAAGATGGTAGGCTAGTCATAGCCAATATCAAGCACTTGATGCTGAATGTTAATGGTGGTAGTCTCGCAACCATATTTCCCGAAAAGGAAATATGGTTGCTCACCTTTTGCAAATTATGTCTTTAGTAATAAGCTGGATTTGTATGGGGTAGATTTTGTGCCTCTATTTATTGCTTCTACGGTTAAAGCCAATTTGGCTGATTAATAAAATTAGACTTTCCTTCCAAAAAAAAAAAAAAAAAGATGCAGTTGCTCCTCAAGATAGTCGCATCTAGTGCCGAAGTCTTCAGCTTAGGCTTTCTATTCATGCTTGGAAATTATTACATGGAAGGATTCTTGCAGAGAGCATTCTTAAATTTTATGGTTTTCTTTATGCCTTTGACTCTGCTACAAAGATGAATCTATTTCCCTTTTTTTTTTTTTTTTTTTTTTTATTTCATGCACTTTGGATACTCAAATTTGGGAGCATCTAGAAATAAACTTCAAGCTAAAAGTTAATCGTTTTGGCAATAATAAAGCCCCACTTGATTCTGCCTATAAGGTCAATTGTAGTAGGCAAGTTCATACTGTGGCATGCTGCAGTGAGCTATTATTCTCTTTGAAATATCCGGAAAGTTCATAATAAACTAATTTTCTAAGATTCAAACACCTCATCATATGTTGCGTTATCTATTATTTACAATTGTATTTTGCAGGCCAACTCTCTGAATATTGGAACGATGAAATAATTTTGTGTTTGAAATACCTGGGTGACTCTGACGATCCCAAGAATTACTGAAGTCATCTAGCTGCCTTCTTTGTCGCACTTTTTTGCATTTCGTTGTCTTGAAGGGTTGTTAAGTTTCTCCCTTAAGGTTTTACACTTCTACCACCAAGGTTTTAATGAATTCTATCATAGAATTGATCATCAAAAGCGAAGTCTCGACTTGACTTGCAGCTTCTTGTTGACGGCAATTTGTTTCTTTTGAAGTTGCATCATCTGTTCTATTTTGTTGCCTTTCTTAGGATTCTAAACTTTCATGCATTTTCTTTTTCTCATTAATAATATTCGATGGGCGTTAAGCAGTGAGATAGGATCTCTAATGTCTTTTTGTCCATCGGTTGATAAAAAAGAAATAAAAGCGGCAAGAGAAAAGCATTTCTAGCATAGACAAAACGGAAAAGGGAGAAAGAAGAGGCTGAAGGATGGCTTTAAAAAATGTAGCGCCTGCTTAAAAGAGTTAGTTTAAACATCAGTTAAAGACAATTAAAAAAAAATGAAAAAGCAAAGAACCAAAAGAACTATGTTGGTATATATGGCAATGTTTGAGAATTGATATGACATTGTCAAAGGAAAGCAATTGTTCCTTGAACATAATAGACTTGGAAGTAAGATATTTAGTATGGCTTAATTTTGAACACCCAAAAAAAATCCTTTCGTAGAAAATAAATATATAGTTCAATTACATTAGCAACCAAAAAGTTCATTTCCAAATTCAGGCACCAAAACTCAATTCAACATCATTTTAACCATTCTTAACATTATCGGCAGCGATGCACAACAAAGAATGTAACTCGATCAGGATCTACCCTCTTTTGCTTTTTTTTTTTTTTGTGCCTTTAACCGTACCGTCCCTCAATTAGACCTCAATTACTTTTGATATTTAAGTCCTATTTATGTGCTTAAATTGTTAAGTTTGAATAATATATTGAGTAGATAGTGATGGAGACAGCCAGTGACACAAAATAAGACAGCAAATTTGGACTCGCTGGAACATCATCGGTCCCAAAACAATCTTTCTTAAAACAAAAATCTGTTAAGATGCGTTCAACCAATTGTGAGAGAAAACAAAACCTCACCGACAGGTAATGAGAATAAAAAGTGAATGGGAGCTCAAGGAAAAACATTCTCGATTGGTCCACAAGTATCCTTAAAATAAGGAAACATGAAAAATGGTCTAAAAAGAGCTAGTGCATTCTGACAAAACAAAACTAAAACAAAATACTTTCATTAAACTAAATAATAGAGCCAAACTCATCAAAATACTTTCATTAATTTAAATAAGCAGGGGCACCGAGACATTAGGTGTTTGTTGATCTTGTGTAAATCTGCTGGCTTGCATGAGCAGACACCATCCTGATCAAACCTCTCGCCATCAATTCTCTGATTGCCTTCCTTGCAAGAGATCCGCTAATCTGCAAAGTGTAAAATTAGAAAATAAAATTTCGGAGCATAACAAGTGGCAGGCAAGACTCAAGCGACAAAAGCACAAACAAAAGAAAAAATCAGCAAAAGAAACAAACCAGGCACACTTATATTGTTCGAAAAACAAGCCAACTACAATGGGCACTAGCATAATTGTAGCCAATGAAAACTATGCACATGAACCAGCTAATGAAAACCCATATTGGCTAATGATTTACAAAAACACAAAATATGACTCCAAACTATTTTATTTTAACACGAACTATAATTTGTTTCAGCCGAAAAAACACAATGACACAAGACTTAAACTCAGCAAAAACCTTGACGACGCCCACGCCTTAAACATAAGAACTGTTCACCTCTTGTAATCCTTAAACCTCACGGCTTTTCAATTCGCGCCTCCATCGTGCTCTATGAAACAATAGTAAGCATGCAAATTGAAAAGAAAATGCCTTGCTCAAGCCTAAAAAGAGGGGATTAAAAGAAGCATGCTTGTGCCTCTTACATATGAGGCAGGCCCCAAGCTTATCCGTGAAGATAAGCCTCACTCTTTCTTTGTTCATTAAGCCAGAAAAAGCAAGAAAAACTAGCCCTGAAAACTTTTTTTACATCAAGCCTATCAGAAATTTTAAAACAAAAAAAAAAGCCTAGAAAACAATGCTGCTGCTGAAAATGAAAAGGAGGTGCTGCAAAATCATTGCTCCTGAAATCAAAGCCTAAAAAACAATGTGCTATTAGCAATTTAATAACGCCTCGAAACTAATAACGCCTGAAATCATTGCTCCTGAAATCAAAGCCTAAAAAACAAAAGCAATGATTTTGCGCCTGCAAAATCATTGCTCCTGTAATCAAAGCCTAAAAAACAATGTGCTATCAGCAAATTTAATAACGCCTCAAAATTAATAATTTTAAATAGTGCTATATATATAACCAAAAAGTGAAAACCCGGAGTATGCATAGGCTAAGAAATACATCAAGTTCTAAAACCCTAATATCAAAGGGGCATCAGATATTTAACAAGCAAAAGCAGCAACGCAGATCAGATCAATCAAAGTTCCATATCTCCCTCAAAAAAATAAAAAAAATTAAAACCCATTATTCTTAAAACCATTTATTCATCACAATCTAGTAAGAAGAAAATTTATATAACTTAAAACAATTAAAATTCACCACCATTAATCTCAATAAAAGACAAGCACCACCGAATAAAATCTAAACAAAATAAAAAATAGATTAAAGAAACTGGAGATAAAAGGATTACCCTCAAACGATCGGAGAGGATAGAGGGAGTGATGAGCTTGTACTTGGGAGCCTCAGAGAGGAGCTTGTCGTAAGTGGCCGGGTCAAACAGCACCATGTTGTTCACCTTCTCCTTCTGCTTTCCCTTACTCCACTTCTGCAATTTTTCCCAAAAACAGAAAACATTACAATCTTGAACAACAAAAATTCGGACAAATGAAAGAAAGGAAGAAACTTTGGGGGAATAAGAAGAAGACCTTCTTCTTCTGCTTGCCACCGCCGGACTTGGCGGGCTTGGAGGAGGGTGGAGGAGCCTTGTCCTTCTTCGGAGCCTGAAAAAACCATCAAAATCTCATCAGATCTTTAGAGAGAAAAAAAGATGGATTGAAGAGAGAGAAACAGAGATATCTAGAGGAAAAAGAATGGAGGCTTACCATGACTGGATCGGAGGAAAGCTACGAGAGAGAAAAAAGAGAGAGGCGCTAGGGTTTCAATTGACGACACACGAATAAATAAATAAATTAATTAAACGTATGGTAAAAAAATAAATTAACTGGTTTTACAGGTTTAAATATTCGAATTACCTATGGGAGTTGTGTGTGAAATGATAGCCTTTTATTTCTTTATTATGGTTTTATATTTTTATTCGTTAGCTTTCCAAAGTCCTATATGTAAACGAAACGAGGATGTCTTTTTCAAATACTCATTATGAAAAGACTCAGTTTTTTACCTTCATCATACATCACCAATGAAACCGTTTATGGTTTTAAAATAAGTTTTCTTTGCAAATATTTAAGGCAAAAAATTTTAAATAGTACACAAAATTAAAAAAAATAATATAGTAAGTTTTTTTTAATCGTGTCAAATTACACGTTTATTAATCGTCCCATAAATAAATGGGTTGGAATTTGTACGACCTATCGTATGATATCCTTTTGTAATCAGGTGGGCTATCCTTTTGTAATCAAGTGGGCTTTGTCGAGAATCCTTTTGTATTTTGTAATCAGATGGGCTTTGTCGAGAATCCTTTTGTAATCAAGTGGCATGATCCTTTTGTCAAGAGAGATAATCAGGTGGTATACTATGTATTTACTGCCGTTCTACCGCTTCTCTTCCTCCTTTTGATCCATATTATTATAGCTAAAAAGGTTAAAATATCCTTAGAGAACATATATTTTCGTAATACCCTAACTTAAAATACTTGGAAATGATTTCAAATTTTCTCATAGAGTGGAAAATTGAAAAACAATACCAGAGAAGTGGTATTTCTCAAATTGACTCGAGAATTGAGCTCTTCTCCATATAAACATTGGAACCCTCTTATTGTCTGCTCATTTTTGTAAAAGTGTTTGGGAAAGTTATTTGAACTCTAAAATTTCAATAAATAATTTAAAGTTCTGACATGCAATAATGTAAAGTAAAAGGATGTTACAGTATAAATTTCTTACATACTACAGTGTATGGTTTAAACTATGTTGGTTTGAACTCTTATCCCAAACACCTAATTATTAACTTTTCTTTTAATTTTCTTTGGCAAATGACATTTTGTCTCGGGTATAAAATTATTATCCTCACCTAAAAACAATCCCTAATTTTACCTTTTTTCTTTCAAATTTGTTTCTCTCTCTCCCTCTCTCTTTCTCTTAGTGGTCGCTCAACCCTCTCTCTTTTTACCTTTGCCCACCTCCAAAGAATAAAAAAAAATTTCGCTGTCGCTGCCATAATTTTGCGAGAATATCTCACATGAGGGCAATATGTTAAGGCCAACTCCATCGAAAGATTAAAAGATTGTAATTGCAAAGATTGCACAACATCAAGCTCTCTCTATCTTTCTCTCTCTTCTGGTCGATTAATCTTCATGATGGAGGATGGCCACATTCTTTGCCTTGGAGAACGAGTGAGATTGTCCCAACAGTTGCAATTTTTTGTGAAGGACAATGGAGGATGGTCGCTTCATTTCCTTTTGGTACTATGATGAAATTCAAGCTTGCAATGGGTCTTTCTGGCATCACATTGTCCTGGCCAATTCTCTCTTGCACTCGATCTTCGTAATCTGCGTTGGCAGTGGCAGAAAGACAGTCTTTGCGGTGTCGGATGTGGCCGTGGATTAAACTCTCTTGCGGCTTTCATATCATGCACAAAATATCACCTAATTATCCTGTGTTTTGGTTAGACCAAGTTAATTTTGAGTTTTCTTCTCTTTTTTTTCTCTACTATGTGAAATTAAAAAGTTGATTCTAGTGTTGGCCAACAATTTGATTACATGACTTTTGATATATGCGGATCTGATTTCTTTTTTTTTTTTAATCTAGTTTGCTATATCAAGATCATGCGAGGGTTATTTATGTTCTCTAGTGATCCATCTCCACAGCTGCCGAAGAGTTTTGGAGTTACATTTTAGTTTTGTGGTTTGAATCTCAATTTGTATTTTGACGATTTTGTGAAAATTTTTGCAGTTCTCGTTTGTGCTTGGCTGTGAATTTTTATTGTGATTTTGTGATTGGATTGTAGTTGACAATTAAAGATCTGAGTTTTTTGGTTGCATTGAACAAATAAAAGTTCATTTTTGTTCCTTTATTTTGTAATTTTTATAACTTTGAGAAATAATATGGTAGATTATGAAAAGTAATCTACTAGATCTTCTATGGCATCTAATAGATGACAGATATTTTACCAAACGGTTAAGTTGCTAGTGTCAGCAATTGAAAAATAAAAAATAACCTACCAGATTTGCCTTAAACATTTGATAAATTACCTTTTTGTGTGGCTTCACTTATTGTAACGTTTGACTGGTCCTATAAAAAGGGGTTGTAATAAAAGACTCTATGTTGAATTGGGTTTTGTGCTTTTTCTATTTTTGTGGTATTTTGTGGAGTTTAAAGGGAGAATGAGGAAATAGGCAACTTTTAGGAGAGAGAGAGAAAAATTAATAGCCTAAGTTTTGATAAAGTTAAAAAATAGACTAATTATTGTAATAACCATATTTACAAAAGCTAAACTAGGGAATTTATCCTTATAGACAACTTTGTGATCCCTTTCTCCCTCCTATCTTTCTTCCTGTCACTCTTTGATTCATGGAGAAAAGTCGAAAGTCATCAAATAGATTTTACATTTTTGTGAATCAAAGGGTAGAAATTATCTTTTATAAGATAATAGTTTTAAATCGTCGTCAAAAAAATAAGACAACAAATAAACAAACTACTGTCGTCTTGATTGAGCAACACAATATATACTCGATTTTAACAGCCATTTTATCTTCCTACAGCCAAAAAAACATGAAATGGGCGTACATTTAACTGTTTTGCTATTTTGGATTCGATGACGGATTTGTACAAAAATCTCATATAATGTCCTAAATTGGCCAAAAAAATAAAATTACTAATTTCTTTCATTTTTTTTTCCATAGGTGGCTTATTCTCATGCGTTATTTATTAAATGACGACCTCAATTTACTTATAATATAAAACAATATATTGTAAAATTTTGAAATAATAAAATATAAGAATAAAATTGAAATACATGGTTTTATGTGTATTGTTGTGCATAGTATTCCCAAACACTTTCAATAGATGGACGTGAATATAATATTCTTGGCGTCTCATTTTTTTTGAAAGAGCGTGTCATGGCTTTCCTCATATATAATATTTCGCATACACCTTGGCATAAAGTAGTTGCATTCTTTTGTTACTATCTTGAATTAGTGTCCTCCAAAAATAATGTATAGATTTTATTTTAACTATTATTCATGTATTTTTTTAATTTAGAATTCAATTTGTACATATAGTAGAGTGCATACCTTTGGTACTAGAAATTTGATATCTCCATGAGGTTATTTAAGGTGTCTTGAGTTTTCTGCTCAACTCTCCCTCATTTAATACCCTAAATACATTGGTCAAATACAATCAATAAAAATATGTATGTAATTGATTAGTAATAATAAGTAATATAGTTAATAAGAATATACTTACAATTGAATAATCTCTTTAAAGTCGAAAGTGTGTTTCGTAGGCAAGTGAATCCAACTATATTACTTTGTCTTCTTTTAAAGTAAATGAAAGCCAATACCCAGTGACACCAGCATTATATAGCATGTCATAACATCGATCGGCATCTGCATGATCCAAGAACTCAGGAAGCATCATTGCTCATTGTTCAAGCCCAACTTCTGCTTGGCCTAGCACATAAGAAGTGATCACTGGCGAGACGAACCCACATTTGTTGAGAGCTTTTCTACTTGCCATAAATAACTGCATAAAAAACAAAGATTGTTATCTATTAAAAGTAACAAAAGTGTGTGTGTGTATACATAAAGATCGTTAACAACTAGTGAAAAACGTAGGGACAATTTTAATCTTATGTATGCCATGACAGTTTCTATACTAATTTGATAAAGTGGACGAACCAATCAATGTCATCGACAGAAAGAAAAAAGAGCTTATTGGAGACATGGGTCATATCATAAGTTATTTGAATCACTATGGTGCTGGAGGCATCAATAGAATGTTTAGAATGATAATGGCGGTGACAGAGGTCAAGGAGGAACTCGACATAGAGCGGCAAGAGAGTAGAAAGTTGATTTTTTAACCCCGTGCTTGCATAGAACATTAAATGACAGTTTCTAAAGACGAAACATTAAACAACAATTTTATAGAAACTGTCATCTAAAATATAGCATGAAAATTCGAAGCATGGAGGTCTTCGTGCTGCACTATTTATGATGACATTATTTAGGGGTATCGTTAAATCATTTATTTATTCTAGTATGAATAAATATTTATTTTTCAAAAACACAATAAATCCTAGGCTTTGCACTAATCAAGAATAGATAAGGCTCAAATAACCTTGAAAGTGACCCGCATAAAGAACCTCAATGGCAAATCGGGATAGCGACTCATCGACATCAAATTGCTCCAGCGAATTTATGGAAGCTCGAAAAACATCCTCATGATGTCTTGATGAAATTTGGGCAGATTAGCTTGAGATTAATAAAGCAAAATCCCACCGCCACCATGAGGACACGATGTTGTTGGCTAGACTGTCACGCATGCAGGAGTGTGACATAGAGAGAAAGACAAGGGGGAGAGAGAGGGAGGTCTGTAGAGAGAGAAGATGCTATAGAAGGAAAGAAAGTTGGAAAAGAAAAGAGAAAAAGTTAAATATAAAATCCTATAAGGGTAAAATTGAAAACCAAAATATTTAAAACTAAAAATAGCCTATTACTTCTAACCATGCTAAATATGCTTTTTACGTCAAATGCTTTCAATAATGTGCCTATTTACTATAATTTTTGCCCAGTTTAAATGCTGTTCTTTTTTTTTTTTTATATAAAAAAAAAACTACTTTCATTAAAACTAAGGATAATTAGTGCAAATAACCTTTTAACTATTTAATAGATGACAATTTTGTCTCTCTTTTTTAATTTTGGTGAACCACCCATTGAACTCTTTGATAATGTGCAATTTACACCTTTCCTTTCATATCCGTCAAATTTTTCAAAAAAAATTACATGTGAACCCTTCATAAAATAAATTACATGTGAACCCTTCATGTGACCGCTAATATGTTGAAAAGACTAAAATGACCTTACTTGTAAATAGTAAGAAATAAAAAACAAAAGAACAAAAAAAAAAAAAAACCAAAAATAATCTATAGCACCACCGTCTATCAACGGGAAAATTTGAAAAAAAGAGTTAAGAAAATTTGAAATTTAGTGAATAATCTCTTTTTTTTTGCATTAAAATTTTTTTTTTTTTAGCACCGAAACTGTCCCAGTTTTTTCAGAGAAAAGAGAAAAAGTACTGTATCGAAGAGAGGAACCCAACCATGGTAAAAATAAAAAAAAAAACTAAAACTAATTTGATGGCAAAAAAGCTAATTTTTTGATACTAAAAAAAAAAAAAGACGACTTTTGCCCAAAAAAAGTTTTTGGGGGACTAGTTGTCCAATCCCCCTCTATCAACGGACACTGAAAGAGACCCAAGGTGCGACGCTAAGATGGTTGAGGGCGCTCAGATACAACGCCGTCTCGCTAAGGAAACAGGGTAATGTCTCCACCAGATGTAGTCCAAACACATCTCGTGTGTCGCCTCCCCTTCCGCCACCGACGATGGCTTCGAAGAGTCGAACTGCCTTTTTATCAACCGCTATCCTTCTCATACAAAATCCAAGGTTTTCCTCTTTTTTTTTCTCTTCCATCAGAGCTCTCACGCAACATCCCTTTGGGCCTCTCCCCCATCGACTTTGGCGTTGAACCAAATCTGGAGTTGATTTGAGCTGCAACTTGACCGAGGATTCAAAGGTTACGATCACCATCACGAGCAGCAACTCGTGGGAGGATTTGGAGTGTGGTCCTCTTTCAAACCCCCACCTTGGGTTCCACCTTAATAATTAAAACTCCAAAGCCGTATCTTTTGTTCTCTTTGTTTCAAGATTAGTATTTGTTAAATCGTAGAAATGATTAATTGAAGAAGATAATTCCAACTTTGTCAAAATCGTAAATCTGCTTTGTCAAAAATGATGTCTCAAAAAACGATAGAAGAAGGGGAGTTTGATCTTTAAAAAAAAAAAAAAAAAAAATCTTGGCCCCCCGATCACGAGCAGGGCCTAACCTTTCAGCACATTTTTTTAAAACAAAATCCTTAATCTTTTGTTTTGGTTGAAATATATATTATTAGTTTACTGAACTACCGCTTTTTATTAGGTCATTTGCACTGCACATTCTCTATTCCATCAAAAAATTAACAAAAATAGATGGAGAGGTTATAATTCCTCCTGATTAAAGAGTTTGGGTGTGTTTTGCCAATATTAAAAAAGAAGGACCAAACTGTCAACTTTTATATAGTTGAGGGACTATTTTTACAATTACCCTAAAAATAAGCACAGCCAAAAAGCCAGAACCGTATATAACCTAATATCTCATGGAAACAAAAACCTTAGAAAACAGATGGATACCAAGGACCTGA
>CAMOHE010026129.1:0-36892 GCA_946598075.1 Artocarpus hirsutus | reverse complement strand
AGGTCATTTGCACTGCACATTCTCTATTCCATCAAAAAATTAACAAAAATAGATGGAGAGGTTATAATTCCTCCTGATTAAAGAGTTTGGGTGTGTTTTGCCAATATTAAAAAAGAAGGACCAAACTGTCAACTTTTATATAGTTGAGGGACTATTTTTACAATTACCCTAAAAATAAGCACAGCCAAAAAGCCAGAACCGTATATAACCTAATATCTCATGGAAACAAAAACCTTAGAAAACAGATGGATACCAAGGACCTGATGTGTTTAACACTAATTCAGAAATATCAGATACATGAACAACACCAGACATAACCATAACCGAAGCCCGACAAGGCAATATTATGAGCTATGAAGTTGGCAGATCTAGGAATACACTTCAACCTCCTGGATCAAAGAACTACGCATTTATGTACATGCATTTCAATTCCCAAGGATAGGAGTCGAGAGATCTAGATATAGCTACAACCGCCATTGTTGAGTTAACTTTCTACAATACCTTGTGCCCAGTTATGCTCTGCAAGAAGTTTAATACTCAATCTAAGTCTTAGTGCCTGTACAAGGACTATCTACCTCAAAGAAGGCAATAGAATCAACCCTAATGCCAACCATATTGCCTTAATCATTATCCATAACTATCAAAACAGCTGATCCCTAAGGTGATATCGATGCATCTAAGTTGTGTTTATGCTAATTACGAGGAGGCGCTAGCTAGTTGTGCTCCGAGCATGCCTTAATGGAACTAGCCTACAGAGTTGCACCAAGCCTCGCAGGCCAAGTTTAAGAAACCACCAGAGTTGCGGTAGCCTACATTTGCTTGTTGAGATGGAGGGCCTAACTCTTTATTTTCTAATAGGGTGTTTGGTAGGTGGTTAGAACCATTGGTTAGAACTTTTTTTTACTGTAGCATATGATAACTTTACATTGTAGCTTTTTTTCTTTTTAATGTAATATGTGAGAGCTTTATACTATTCATAATTAAAGTAATGGTTACCCAAGAGTTTTACACTATTCTTAAGGAAAGTCAACAGTTTTTTACATGAGAAGATGAGAAGATGACGCGACTTGAAAACGACGTAAAATAAGCTATGTTTGTAATTGTGTATAAGGGGATGAACACAACACATATATAAATGAATTGTAAAACGAATAACATGTAACAAGAAAAAGATGGTACTATAAATTCAATTTTTAGTTATCAGAATCAACAAAAGTAGAGTGGCTAGTAATTGCAATCAATTCCAATGAATTAATCAAGGTGGCAAGCACCAAGCGTTGCTTTTTCCCACTTTATGCGGCTTCTGTGGCACTTGGGGCTACTGAGACACATGCCAGACCTTGACGTGCTTCGGTTCTGGCATAGCTTGCCTCTACCTTATTTGACATCTCTGTTCACATAGGTTAAAAGTAGATATTATACATTTTTTAACTACGCAAAAAACTTTGTTAAAACAAAAAAAAAGAAAAATGCCTTACAAAATATCGTACCTCCCCAATGCTGGCCGCTTCAAAGGGGGAAACAACCCCTACTTGAAAAAAAAAAAAGCCCTTTAAATTTTAAAATCGAAAACCCTCCCCAGTTGCCGTTGTTTCTCTTCCCCAATTGTGCTACTTGCCAAAGTCATATGTTGAATTCTACAATCATTTGTTTAGGTTTTTCATAAATGTTAATAAATTATTGGGTGTTATTAAGGCTAGAATACATAAAGCTTAAAATATTTAAAATACAATTTAGCAGAGAAAGAAAGGAGGAGACATGAGAGTGAGGAAGAGAAACAAGGAAAGAAGAGAGTGGGATAGGAGAGAAACAGGAAGGAGGGGGGGGGGGGGTGGGAGAAAAGAGAAGAGAGATCAAATTGAAGGTATTCTGATCTACAAAATTATTTAACTAAATATCTAGATTAAAATGCATATATTATTTACTACAAATAATTTTAAACTAAATTTGACATTTCCCACAATTTTCTAGCTATTCTCAAAATATTGCTATATTTTAATTTCACTCTATAAATAAACCATGTAATTTTTACAACTTCTAGTCTGGTTAGCGAATATTGGTAGAATGAGAACAAAAAGGGATAGAGGAAAAAAAAGGTTTTCTTTATTATTTTTCTGTTTCAGGTTAAAATCTTCTGAGGATGAGTTACAGTGATTGATAGATCCTCTATTTTTCATCAATAAATAGGGTGTTTGGAAGGGTGGTGGGAACCATTGGTTAGAACCACTTTTACTATAGCATGTGAGAGCTTTATACTGTAGCAAATTTTTTTTATTGTTACTGTAGCATGTGAGAGCTGCATACTGTTCATAACTGAGTTTGTGGTAGGAACCATGGTTCTCACCATTATGCTAAACATGGGGTAAATTTGATGCTTTCTTTGTACGTTTATGAAATAGATTGTTAGGATTGTTAGTCCCTAATAAAATATGAGCATTGTAACGTATAACTGTAAATTTTTAATTAACTTTGACTTATTACTCCTTAACTTGTTTTTTAGTTTGGTCACTGACATTAAAAGTGACAGACTATTTTTAGTTTTAACATAGATTATTAAACTTTCACTATTTAAAATGTTCCTTTTACTACTACTAAAACATGTTCAACACTATAACATTTTGTACTTGCTATTAGTACATATATATCTAAAATTTCAAGATATAATGTAAGAAAAATGTGATTATCTATGTTATATCTTAGAAATTGTTCGTCAATCTTAATGCTAGAGATCAAAATTATTAAAAAAAGAAAAAACAAAAATAGAAAGCAATCTGTCAAAATTTAAAGTATTAAAAAAAATTGTGAATTGTCACAATGCTCATAACTCAAGGCATTAATAGTGCCAATGGCGTTGACAAATCGTATATTTCGCAATTTGATGACCTATAATGTGTTACAACTAAAATAATTTATAAGTTTTAAAGGAATTTTTCAAAATTTGTGCTAACATCAATTCTTCTAAAAATTTAAGCCCTTCGAGAATGTTAATGTTATGAGTTTCTATATTCTAATTGGGAAAACATATATTAAGTTCAAGTCCGCTCCACATTAAAAAAATATATATATACACTCTTTTGTGTTCCTTGCAATTATCTATTTATTTCTTTAATTTTTTTAAGAAAAGACTTGCAATAATTTTGAAGATATTAGTTATTGGGAAATTTAAAAGGAGCGCTAATATTGGTCAAATAAAGAAAATTTCCAGCAGGAAAACAAAAAAAGCTATATACCAAACCTGCTTTAAAATTTTAAGTTCAGGTAAATTTTAATTATTTATTATTAGCTTGGGCCTATGCCGGCTTTATCCAGATGTTGCCATGTAAGTTGCCTGGTCTCTATATGATCTTTATGAATGAATGTAAGCAAATATTTAGAAGTTAAATACTCAGTACTCTCCCAAAAAATTAGTAAGAAGGAGAAAACAAGTGGAAAGAGACCAAGTGTTGTAATGAAACCACTAAAAGACTTTGCCATCTTTCTGTATCTTAGTTTAGACAATACTGATGGCTCAGTCCGGCTGAAAAACTAATTGAGAAATCTCATACTTGTAGAATATAGAACTTTGGCTTTACCTCTTGAGTATTATGTAAATATATAATTAATATTCTGTGATTTTTCATTTCCGTTAGTATTTAGAGTTATGAATTTATTATATGTAGTCATGGCCACCGAAATGCCTCTCGAGAAACATTTTTAATTATGTTCTCTTAAAAATTTGACTAATCAAATGGACAAGCTTATAAGTATTTTTATTAGTAGTTTTGACCTTATTTTTATTTATAATTTGATAGTATTAGCTACTTAAGTACTTACTTTGTTGGAATTAAATATGAAAATGCAGCAGAAAAATAGATCGATTAATGAACAAAAATTTTCTGAAAACTTGTGGATTGTGTTAAGTATTTAATGATATATTTCCCAGCTGTGTTTATGGTAGACTACATGAATCAGGTGGGTTGTTGTGAAAAATCTGATGGGTTACTGAGAATAATTGAAAGGTCTAAAAGTCCAATGGGTTTCTGAAAGTAACCTAGCAGGTATCATCTTCTCCATTGGCGCCTCCGTTTGTTCAAAATAGATGGTTGCCATGCATTCTGCAATGTTTCACCCGAAGCATCGTCGCCGTGCTTAAGCCCGACGGTCGCTGGGGAACAACACCAACATCGCCGGTGAGAAGAGCTTTGGCGAACAGTTGCAAATGCACGGTGTGCCTACCAAACTACAGCGCTTTTACCTTCTCCGCCGGAGTACATGACGCCGAGCATGCTGATGGTGCTAGCAACAAACGCAGTTTCCAGCCCATGCTTTACCCGCCGACGCCATAGACAGACGCCGCCTCCGTGCTCAAGGCCATGCTCTCGTCGGGCCTGTAGGCCCTTTTTTCTGTTCTCGACTGAGCCGAAACAGCTTGAGGCTGAGCATTGGTAGTAGTCCTGGCCGAGCGTGGAAGCTCAAGGCCGAGCCGCAGCACTCAAGGCCGAGTTGTCACGCTCAAGGCTGAGAGTTGAAGCGTTCAAGGCCGAGCCGTGAGACTCAAGGCCAAGCGCTGCTGGGTCTTTGGGCTGAGCGAGGAGGCTCAAGGCCGACTACTGCCGTGCTCAAGGCCGAGCCTCCGGTGTTAGCCGGAGTCAAACTCCGGCAGTTGCAAACCAAGAACGTGCAGCGTTAACTTTGCATGGTGTTTTGCATGTTTTCCTTCTTCCATGTGCACACGAGGATAATGGAACGAAGAAAGAGAAATAATAATGATAATAATAGTAATAAATTACAAAAAGTACATATCCTTATGCCGTTACAGGATTAGACTAATTTGATCTAATCAAAACTTTAAATAAAAATAACCAACCCAAAAAGGCCATACAATTACAATTAATGACCAAAAATCCATCCATAAAATAATCATTCATCACATGAATCAAAATGTTGCAAAAATACAAAGTGTCAACAAACATGTATCAATAATGTGATATTATAACCATAAATTCATGTTAATTAAAATTATATATGCTACAACCTGTTCTGATGCTATTTGTTGGAATTAAATATGAAAACATAGCGGAAAAACTGATCGATTGATAAACACAAATTTTTTGAAAACTTTGTTTATTAGGAATAGCTATATAATTTTAATTAAACATTGAAAGCATAGAAGAATTTATTTCAAACCTTTTGAAGACCTATCAGAGTCTCCTAACTTTTCTCTTTGACACCACAATCTTTCGAGCTAAGCCTCCACACTAATAGAACAATGAGTGGGCGTCAAACTACAAAAATGAATAATCTCACACTTTTCTAGTTCTGTTATGTATTCAACATATGAGATAGTATAACTTTTATTTTTAGAGAAAGAATTCTCAATTTTTCTCTCTGGATTCTCAAAAAAATATCACATAAGTGAAAAACTAGATCTTTTCTTTTTTTATAACTGAGCAATTAGTTATTAATTTAATTAATTTTAAACTAAACTCTTTAGTGGTTGAAACACACACACCCACAACAGGAATGTGAAGGAAGTGCTTTAAACACCTTCTCGTTTTTTAATTATTTAAACCATGTACAATTATGTGCGTGTGTATATATATAGATATATATAATATATATATATATATATATATTTGGTTCAAAACCAAATCCCGCCTACATGTACATAAATCTATATATATATTTAATTTAAATAAATATTATATATTTTAATTCAACAATAAATCATTTTATTTAAAAATCAATTTTAAATTAATCAATTAGTTATTTAATTTTGTGTCCATGTTGGAATAGACAAAGTATGGTCTCACCATACATTTGCCATACACAAAATTAAAATTATATTTAAATAATCTTATTATTTAAACATAATTAATAATTAATTAATTCAAAACATATTTAATTAATCTTATTAATTAAATATAGTAAATTAATAAACTATGGCTTAGTTAAATGTGACAACATTTATCACATTATATTATGTGTTATAGAAAATATTTTTCTGTATCACATTAATAACTCTAGTATGAATTGATTAATTTGGAATTTCAATAATTTTAAATTAAATATATATAATTTATTCTATACATTAAATCTAATGCAGTGTTATAGAGATGACGTTAGGGACCTATGGACCTATAATTTAAGCTCCAATAAATTTGACAATCAATTAATTCTTTAATTAATATGTCAAATTTATTAGTTTAAGTGTTGCTCCGCTAAAAACTTAAAAACTACACTCTTGAAATTATAGTAGTAATTACTCAAAGAAAATTAGCAAGTACTCCATTGATATAATCATTATATATAAGTCAGTCCTCCATAAATAGTTCATAATAAGAGTTAGATTCAATTTCTGTTCACCCTCTTATTACTTCTTTATTTTTGAGTTCTAATAATTCTCTAATGAACAGTTAATTCATAATCTTATTATAAATGAGTGCTTTACTTTTTAAGTCTCAAATCATTACTCAAGAGAACTATTTTTCAAACTTTCATAAGGAAAGAATGGATTCTATATCTGTATAATATTATTCCTAGCCATTTATTTCATCATGTTTCAAAGATGCAAAGTTATGATATATTTTTGGACAGATTTTACCATGCAAGTCAAAAAACACAATGTCATAAACAAAAGTCTAATAAATATTCAAGATGAAGACTGTCATATATATGATCATTATAGTGTTAACTTTGAATGCTTTATTTATAACGGATGATTATTAGAGATTCATAATTTATCTGGTATAGTTCTATATAATTTCATTATATAAAGTACCTATAATTTAATGTCTCTACATTAATAGCCTGGATAAGACTATTTCATTCTCAATAAGATTGGACTGCACTTGTAATATTTAATTAAAGATCCCAAATTTTAATTAATTATTACGGACTATTTAGATTATTATCTATAAATTTTATCTCTAAGCATATAATACCTAAATGCTAAATTTATAGTCACATTGATAATTATGTAATTTTCTTAATGTTTATTAAAGTATTTATAAAGCAACCAAACTAATTATAAATGTCGCTTTATTTATTTATTAACAAAATGTATAATGTCAATGCTTGTAGGGCATTAACCCCAACAATCATGGTCTTATAACTTTTTATATGGAGCCCACTCATAGTATTCTTTTTTAGTAAATTTTCTCAATTTTCCTAGACTGTGAATGTAGATACTTTGCTAAATTACGTTAAACCTTTGTCTTCTCTTTTCTCTTTTAGTTTTCTTCTTTAATTTTTCCTTCTCTTTTATTTTTCTTCTTTAAGTTTTTACTATGATATCAGAGAGATTCAACAATCAAACGAGTTTCTTGATCCTTTATGACTGGCATGTCTATTATTTCTTCCGCTCTTGCGTACTATGCCTCGTCTTTTCTCTACTTTTTTTTTTTTCACTAGAGTCATTCACGCCAATGAGCAACACCCTAACGCCTCCTCAAAAAACATAATGTTAAAAAACACCCACGACCGCAACTTATACTCTAACTAATCAAAGATGAAAAATAGCTAAAAGAGTAAAACTACAAGATAGTTAAAAAATAAAAAAAACACACACACACATATGCACGTGATATGGTCATAATATTGTAATCTAAATCTTCCGAAGTCCCATATACTTAATGTGAAGAATTTGTGAAGAATTCAGAAAATAAAACCCAGAACATAAACAATTTGAACAATTGAACACAAGCAATTATACCTGGTTCGGATAAAAATCACGATCCTACATCCAAGTCAGGGCTATTCACCCTAGTCAGAATCACTATGGAAAGAGAATTACACCCTCAGAGAAGAACACGCCCTTTTCAGTACAAAGGAATTTTTCTTTGTTTCCCACCCTGTACACAGTATGCATTCATAACCTTTTTTTTTCTTCAGAACTCTCTATCTATATAAATCTCGAGATAACCTCTCATTTATACAACAATTAACAATCCTCTGCTATACATTGTATATTAAGACATTTACAACATCTACTACGGCCAATGACACAATGACACCTCATTAAAAGATTGTCTAGCCTAGGCTGCAGTCCTATGCTTGACTTTATCAGATCAAGATGCCATAAACTGTTTTTAACAATTATCGATTAGAGACAGCCTTCGACACTTAACTTTGGATTAACTAAAATTACAACTCGAAAATTTCTTGGGAACCTTTTTTCATTGATTATTTGAACTCCTGATAACAAAGAATATTTACTACAAGTTATGACCAACAAATAGCACATCCCGCCCATAAGTTGCGTATTTTTCTTCTATAATTTCCCACCTTACAATTCACAAGAGTTAAAACTTCCAAGTCTAGTTTCCAAGAAACTAAAGATTCTTCTCTAGTTTTAGTTGGCTTTAGACCGATCATGATCACCATTTCAACGATTCTCCAGCACGAATTGGTCGAGAAGCACCGTCCATATGCTAAATCAAATTCAAACCTTCAAGAGCTAAGTAGCACTCAAAATCGCGGGATTTCATTGGCCTTTTTTCCTTTACTCTTTTTTTTTTTTTGTTTTCTTCATCCACTTAAGCGAGAAGTGAGATTGATGAAGACGTCTTCTCTACATGGAATTGTTAGCCCGCCCATGGGATGGTTATATCCATATTCTTCTACAGCTTGGCTAAGCAAAACCTTGAATTCTTGACGGTTCAAGTATGATACCGGAATGACGAATCGTTTCTTCTTACTCTCTCCAACATAAACTGCACAACACCCCTTTGGAACATCTCTAGAACTAGAAGTGCCCAAAGAAGACCTACGAAGGAACTGCTTAGCTCGAACAACCCCAGACAAGCTAATTGCCATGATTGATATATATTTTTTTTATGAACTCTGAAATTATGATGGCTGATTTTTTGTGTTGCCAATGACAAAGTAGGAATTATATGTATGTATATATAGCATATATATAGATCAATTGTGTGAATAGTGGAATGTGGGGTGTACATATGCTCCAATTTTTTAAACAACGCATTTGGAAAGGAACTTTACGAGGGGGCCTAGTTTGTGACATTAACCAGCAAAGAACCACATGGGGATGTCTAGGTCCAACTCATCCTGAAGATTGATCCAAGGTGTCATTCATACTTTAAACACAAAACACTCTGCCCTATCACTGATGGAAAGCAGCTATTAAAGGGCCTACTTTTATCTTGTAAAGAGATTTTTATTGTGAAAACGGCCTTTCCTGTTTAGAAAAGTAAAAGAAATCTAGTCACTTGATTGATCAACTTGCATAAAAATCTTAGTGGAAGTATGTCGGAGCCATGTCATTCCGCATGATCATCGATAAAAGATGATTAAAATTCAAAAAGGTTGAATGGATTGAACATTTTGTGATTCGGAAGATTACAACAAACGACGCATGTATAACAAAAAGTTATTATTGTTTGTCTAGTCCCGTGTTAGTATCCCATCTAAGTAGATCACGAATTTCAATCTCATTTTGTAAATATTTGTCATAGACACTTGCAAATTAAATCGTCAAAAAGTTAATCCAATAAGTAGAATAATAATATATCTATAGCTAAAATAAAAGTGCATGTCCTAGTATAAATTCTGTCTAATTATAGAAAACTAGTCATAAGGAAAGTTAGAAATAAATACTTAGGAGCACCGAATTTTTGCCAGTCGGTGTGAAGATATAGGAAACAAATTGATTAATCCGCTTTGTAGTCTGCAAATAATCACATCAAAAGTATTTAGACATATTTAAGTTTGTGCCGAGGTATAAGTTATAACCTGAAGTCATGGAATTTGTTGGTTTAAAGCGTGTGAGTATCTACACACACACACACACACACAATATATGTATGTCTTGTAGGAAATCACATGGGCTTGTCTCCCATATTTTATAGATATTTGGATAGGGTAAGCTTTCCGTACGTGACATATCTCAATAAGAAAACCCAATAAAGCTGTACAATATCTTGTATAAATGCTTTTCGTCACTACCGTAATATTGTGCTCAACACTAATTATTGTTAATTATATGTAACTGCTGGATTTCTATTTGATTCTATAATTTTCCTTGAGGTAGTACCTACTGGTATTGAAATGTGGGGAGTTTCACCTAATCTGTAATACTTATACTGATCATCCCAGTTGATTAGAAAAATACTGCACTCAGGACCATTTGGGAAACTGTTCTAGGAATACCTACATACATACATACGTATATATCTTCATATATGATGACCAGGATTCGAGAAAAAAGAAAAATACATGACCTTGCTTTATGATCGTCACCTAGCTAGCCAACGACTCACCGTGCGTGCCTCCTGTTGTTATGTCCTACTCCGTATGTACGTCAACTAAAAGCATATCCACTTGCACTAAATATTTGAACAAGAGATCATATATAAATGTTAGAAAATCAACGTATAGCAGCCCATGTGATGGTGTCTTGTGATAAGGGATAACACAACAAAAACCAACCACGACACGGTATATCATTAAGTTGGCGACTCGGTTTTTGATGAGTCAGCTGATAGGTTTAAGGGATAGCAGCGCTCATGTATTGGGAGTAACTAAAGACAAAACTAGTCTAATAACATGATTGCGATACTAGGTCTAGCTTGACGTGCTTTGACGGAAGCTTATATAAAAATTTTTATTTTAGTATGTAATATCATGCATTTAAATGAAAAAAATGAATTATTTTTATATATCAATAGTCTAAAATAACACAACAATCCATGGTAGAATAACAACAAAAACACCCGTTCAAAAAAATAAGAACAAAAATAAATAAAACGGCGACAAAATTACAATAAAGTCAAAGTAATAATATATTTAAAAATATAATATTTAAATTCATCAAAAAGTACACTTCTTTGTTTTTTCCAACTTATGAGAAGTGAGACTCGCTTTCTCCAGTTCGTAGAATTAGAAACTAAATAGGAAGATAACAAAACATACAACAACAACAACAACAACATTAAAGAAATTTCTCTTCAAAAATTATTTCTCTTGCCTTTTAGATGTTAAAGTATTAATTAGATCTTTCTATTTTTTTTTATTTTTTTCTTTTTCAAGATGATACATATTTTCTATTAGGTATTTTTATTCATAAGACAATTAATTTTGTACGGATAAAAACTAAATTAACATAATACATAATAATGACAGAAAAGAAAAATTGCTAATGTAAAATTCAAAAAGCAATAATCAACAAATAGATAAAAAAATTGAGCAAGAAAATGATAACATGTAGAACAAAAATTTGTTAAGAGAGAGAAGCGCTGTAATCTTAGAAGTTAAAGATTTGTGGGAGAGCAGAGACTTTTGTTTTGAGAAAAAGAAGAGGCATTATTGAAATACGAGAAGAAGGAAAAGGAGGAGGAGAAAAGATAATTTTGAGAAAAAGAATGAAGAGAATCACTTCTTTTTGTTTTTTGAGGAAAAAAAAAGGAAGAATTACCCTTTTTTTTATTACCTTTGTTAATTATTGTTTTGACACTTCTTTTCATTCACTCTCGTTTTGTGATTTTCTTTTGCTCATCTCATCTCCATTAATTAGTGGGTCTTGCGTTTAGTATCCTTATAATTTAAGAGTGAATGAATCATGGGTAAAGTAACTACCCATTTCATTGATGTTTCAGCTTCTGATTTTTTTAAAATGAAAGTTCCAAATAATGCACAGAAAATAGCTAAAATATAAGCTAAAGGAAAAAAAAAAAAAAATTGAGGGCCTTTTACAATTGTAATTCTCAAGCACTGGCTCAACCTGCTTCAAGGTTAAGCTAGTGTTGGCATACTGTTAAGTCTATATATTCTATCTTAAAGCAGAGCTAGAAAAATTTATCAGGGATAAGAAGATAGTTGAACTAATGAGATGAGGATAAATAAAGAGATATATCATAGAATTTTTAAGTGGTAAAATATAAATTTTATACAAGTTTATAGTCGAAGTTAAAAGAAAAAAAAGGTTCAGGTGGGGCTATTACTCACCCTTGTCCATAGGTGGGTATCATGCCCACCATTTGGAGTAGTAGTTCAAGATGGGTCTTTATTTTTTTTATTTAGTAATTGCAACTAGGGCCGGTAATTTTGGACATAGCACGATGACACAATACAAAAATGACACGAGATAAATGAGTTTGGACCGCATATTTATTAATTGGGTCATAAATGGGTTGACATAAATAACACGAAAATAAACAGGCTGGATTCGTGCTAAGACATCTAATACGCCTTAACACATTTAATTAAATGGGTCGTAAACGTGTCGACACGGCATGATATGACCCGTCCTTTTATAACACATTTAAACTTAAAAATAAAAATATTTAAAATATTTGTAATAGGTTAGTATTAATTTGATATTGTGTTTTGTTAATTTTTTTATTGGCTTTTTTTAAAATTTTTTTAATTTTTAGTTAACTAGGTCATAAACGTACCATATGCGTGTTGTTATCGTGTCAACCCGTCACGACCTACTTATTAATCATGTTAATCGTGTCGTGTTATGTTACACGTGTCATAGGCGAGTCGTGTTTGTGTTTGCATTTCTAGCATGTTTATTAATCGTGCTGTGTTCGTGTTGGGCCTAATCATGTCGTGCTATAAACGTGCTGACACGAACACGATTTTGCCACCCCTAGTTGCAACATTGATATTCTCATAATATTTGATGTGTACAATTTGAGGTCTACAAATTTTAAAACTTATTATGAAAAATATAAATCTAGCATTTGAAAGTGATTATGTACTAGAATACAAATGAAAATATATAATATACTAAATCTGTCATTTTAATACGTTTGACATAAAAAAATAACATTGAGAGATGGTCAAAGAGTTTTATTTTTTTTACTTTTATTTTTTGTTTTTTTATTTTTCTAGGGGAGATGGTCTAAGAGTTTCAATTGTAGAGAACTAGGAAATTTCTTAAAATGCTGGCAAAGATATCAATTGCACGGATAGAGTTTATCGCTTCATTGGACGGTTTCCTTTTTATCTACGACAACTCTATTGATATAAGCTCTATCTTATGTCGGATCTTAAAGTCGTGCAGTTTTTAGAAGGATTGAATTTGTGAAAGGCCATTCATTTAGTTGAAATGTCGTGTTTCTATATATATATATATATATATTTATGATTATTACCACGTCATTCATTCAAAAAACGTCGACTGCATGATATAAAGTTATCCTATTTTAGTACCATACATTTTACACAAAATGCAATCAATTTAGCGGTGATGACTGATGAGCCCTTCTTTGTGGACCCTTAGACACCATAATGTGCGGTTTAAATATGCTTGGACTTGACTTTCGTCAAAGAATGCTACGAATAAAATCACTTTTTATTTCTTATTTTTTGCTAAAAGGGTAAAATTACTTTTAAAAAAAAAAATATATATATATATATTCTAATGCCTGCCGAAAGGACATTTTTCCTTTGTTCTTTTTTTTTTTCGCCCACAACCGTAGAAGACTTTTTTTTTTTTGTTTTTTTATTTTTAACGTAAACTGCTTAAAGCCCCGTCAGATGAAGGCAGGAAAGTCACTATTTTTTGTCGATCTTCATCCCGATAAATATTGAAAGCACTTCATTTTAGGGGTTTTTTTTTTTGGCAGCACATTTTATGTTATGTTTAACAGAAAAGGAAGGAATTAACTCATTATTTATTGGGAATAAAAATAAATAGATCAAAATATAATAGTGTTTAGTAAATCATCTACTTAGATTAAAATAAAATTTATTTTTACATAGAATGACATATGGAGAAATATGAAACAGCAGTAAGATAATAAAAATAAAAAACGAAGAGAAAGAGACGATGAAAAAGAAGACAAAAGATGAGGTTAATTTGAAAATTTAAAGTGTTCAAAAAGAGTACAAACTTCTAAAAATACCATTTATTTCAATAGTTTTAAAAGTGTGCTATTTGTTACATTAAGAATTAAAATTGTGTTATTTGATACAATTTTCCTATTTTTTTGTATTTTCAATCATTTCGATTTGGTCCATGAGAAATTTTTATATTTATCTTTTCGATAATTTAGTTGGTGGTCTTACATATTTAAACCATGGAAACCAACCAAATCATTCAAAATCATTTTATAATTTTTTTTTGAATTTTTTCATGATATGATCATATATCTCTCCATTTTTATACATCTATATTATCTTGAAATTAATATTATTTATGACTTTTTTATGGGCAATATTATTTATGGTTTTTATAGTACTTTAAGTGAACTTTTAAATATCCTAAAGTTCTAAAAAAAAGTTAATGATTAATTTTACAAGACAGCTTAAACAATTTATGTTGACTTTTATTTTAGCTAGGAGTCTAAATAAACCAAATCAAATCGACCAAACCTATAATACACGATTTATTTTGATTTGGTTTACCTCAAAAATTTCAAACTGCCAAAACTGTCTTAAAATAGAATAACATGATTCATTTGATTAGTCGTTTTTTTCCTTGTTGCTGGTAATCCACCAACAACTAAAAACCAAAATTTTGAAATGAAAACGTGGTCGAGACAAATCAAAACAACAAAAACTTTAGAAAAATATTAAAGCAAGGAAGAAAAGAAAAGAACATAAGAAATTTATAGTAGTTTGGCTAAGGAAAGCCTACATCTACTAGGTTTTTTTCACTATTGCTGAAGTTATTTACACACTAAATCTCACTCACTCAGTTTCAGAACAATTTTGACATAATAACCCCCCTAGAATTAAAAGTTTTGGAACCCTTTTCGAGGCCTTTCTCCTCCTATTTATAGTGTGTCGATATAGACGATTACTACATGACAGCCCTTTAATCATGTCCTTCCTACTCTCTCTCTCTCTCTCTCTCTCTCTCTCCCTTGATGTCGTGTCCCTCAAGCCTCAATATTTGGACACCAAATGTCGTCATGGTCGTGGGCTGTTATCTCATCATGCAACTGTAGCTACCTCATCATGACAACGGTCTTTTCAGAGAGTAGTGGAGAACAGTTTCAAAATGTATTCCTTCATTGTTATAGTTGTATAGAAACAAGTTTGATGATTTCTCCATAAAAATATTGAGCTATCCCCTCTAAGCCGAGGCTTACTTATTCCTCAATAAGAAATTGCAACACCAATTAAATGGCTTACATATCTTTTTTTTTTTTTTTAAAAAAAACTTTCTTTTGTTCATTTATTTATATATTTGTTCTTCCAAATCTCTTACCCTTTTGCTATCAAATTATACGCATGGTCCAAGGAGCCAGCAGATCTTTTAAACTAATAATATACAAGCCGTTTGGTTTCCAATAAAATATTTTATACATTGGTTTTTAATATCTATAAGTGTAAGGTAAAAAATATTGAGTTTTTATAACGCCCATATTTTTCTATTTTGTATAATTTGAGAATCCACACACAGTCGTTTGTTCGAAATTAGTACGAGAAATGAAAAGGAAAATGGGTCAAATTAAATCTGATTATATATTTTGGTTTATGGGTTTATCTCTCCTTCTTAGAGAAGCAGATGTGTATTTTTTGATCTACATATTATTTTTGTTTATTAAGCTCTAATTGGTTTTTTTAGCATTTCAAAAAACAAAAAGTTTTCTTAGCTACCTTCAAACTTATTTATCCTTTTTTTTAATAGAAAAAGTGAATGTAGCTGAGACCTTGACGCTTGTATTTTTTTAAATAAAAATTTTAGATAGATTAATATCTAATTTTCTTTAAAGGGTTCCCAAAAAAAAGGGAAGTAAAAATCTTTGAAGAGTGCAGACAGATTAATATTTTTTGTTTTATGTGTGGTTTACTTACAACCAAGAAGTTTGCTAAGTTAACTTTATTCAAACAATTTCAAGTTTAAAAATATTTGAAGAGTGCAGACAGATTAATATTTTTTGTTTTATGTGTGGTTTACTCACAACCAAGAAGTTTGCGAAGTTAACTTTATTCAAACAATTTCAAGTTTAAAAATATTAATTTTTCAAAGCGTACGTGAATTTGAAATCATAAGATTCGATTTGTGTATAATTTACAAAGTCTGAGCATTTATATATATATATATATAAATAAAATTAAGATCTATTTATCTACTTTTAAGGATTCCTTTTGGTTACAGAAACGTTGTCACTTTTTTTTTTTTTCGTTCCCTAATAATGTCACAATCTCGTGCAATAAATAATGTTACATAACAAATCAAACGTTCAGGTAACTATATTAGCAGTTTTTGTGTTACGAATTTTTCCCTTTATTTTTCACTAAATAATGTTGAACATAAGCAAATATCTTCCTAATGAAGTCATGTTTTAATTCCCATGTTACAATCATAACCATGATTGGAACTGATGTAAGCTGTAAGTCATATCCTTAATTTTAAGATAGTACATATCTCATATTTTGAGGTTTAAATAACCATATATTGGTTCAAAATACATAGCCCCCTTGGCAATTCCACTTTTAATACTCCAAGATTAAAATCTTTGAGCTACGTCTCTCAATTTTCTTTTAAATGATTTATGGCATTAGTCCCGGCCGAAATAGTTAGCGAACGATATGTTGGTCCTAAAATATTTTATTTTGAAAATCAAACATTTTATTCAAAAATCTAATTAAAACTATAATATGTTAGCCACATGTATGATCAAAGGTCCAAGGATATATATATATATATATCTCTAGCCTCTTCTGCCCTAAGTACTCCCTCCACCAGCAGGACCATCTTGGCGCAATGAGAGAGAAGAGTGGGAATTTCAGTTCTCCGGCAATGTAAAATTGTTTATCCAAGAGTAGGGTTTATATCCAAGAGTAGGGTTTAAGGTGGAGCGAGACAAGAATCCTATTTGAGAAAATCATGTTGGTGGGATGAATGGCGATGAAAATCTTCAAGGCAAAATCAAAATGTCCTCAATCTTGAGAAGGAGAAGAACAAGATGACAACTAATTATTGTAATTTACCACTAAATCAGTTGGAATTCATAAGGAATGTGGAGTTCATTTTGTAAAGAGCACAAGACGTTAGGAAGGAAAGAAATCCTTAGGCCATGGGATTGGTGTCAAAGCGCCCAAGGCCAGGATGTGTCGCAAACTTATAAATAGCTCGTTTGGTGTTGTGATACTGAAGATGGAAGGATCGAATTTTTTTTATTGTTACTTATTTATTTATTTTATTTTTGAGTCATTTTTTCAAAGTCACCATAATCTAACACCCATGTGGGACACATGCTCTTTTCTGTATGGTTTTAGACTTAACAATATCAGTTCGACTTGCCATGAAATTAGCTATTCAACAGGGACTTCATTGCTAAAACTAAACATTCGTCACCATTTAGTCACTTAGCTTGCTAAAACAAATTAAGCACTAATGACGCCAATTATGAAAAAAAAAAAAAGAACTTTTGGTACGTTTTATATTTGGCAGGAATTGGAGGATCATAAGAAGAAATTAAAAACAATAGTTATAACAATTATTTATTTATTTTTTTATGTTACTTGGTTATAATCTATCTACCTTGGCTTGGTAGGGATAAAAATTGTGGGGACCATTATACACTTTCAATCCATCTACGCACTGTTTTCTTCTTTCCAAATTACACGATTCTTACTTGCCTCCTTTCCAGCTTTTTTTTTTTTTTTTCTCACTACTTTTATTCATTTTCCATTAGTTTTCATCTCCGGACCATACAAAAATACATACCAAGGATTGATTCCCAATGTGCAGTGTAAAATTAAATGTCAACTAGATCTTTACATCTCTTTTTGAATTCTCTTTTTGCATATCATCCTAGTTTTTTGTTTGGTCATCTTATTTTTTAATTTGATGGACAATATTAATTGAGTAATATAGGCTCTGCAGTGGCAACTGATTATCAATATCAGACGGTACTTTGTGAGCGTTTAAGTAAAACATGGCACAAAAGATGTTTGTCAACGAATAATTGTAACAAGCAGTGCATGCGAAGAGAGAAGGCCAAGCACGGAGCATGGCACGGCTTTGAACATGCACGTTGCTATTGTTATTTTGATGTATGTCCGCAGCATGAGAATAAAAGAAAAATGATCTAAATCTGCAATTCTATGACTCTAATGCGTCCTTAATCAATTTCAAATATGGTTTGTCCAGTATACATTAACGACAAATATGGTTTAATAATTCTTTTTGTTGCTTATGTGCTAGCTAGCTCTTTTTTTTTGTTTTCAAGTTACAAAATCACACTTTTGAATTTCAAAGGTCCAAAATGTTTCGAAAATCACGAATCAATGGCAGAATTCAAATTTCTATGGCAGTATTCTTTTATTTAATTAATCGTATTTTTTTGGAAATTTTTTTAGTGATCTTTGTGAATCAACCACGGGTGGTCTTTGTAATTGTAAGCAGTCTTCGTTTGCTAACTATGCATTATCAATACTATACCTTCGATCACAAGTTGTTACTATTCGGAAAAAGGTTCTAGTGGGAAACCTCTACTCTGCTAATAGACGAGAAAAGGCAAGGAACCATGTAGCTAGTCAACGATGGTGGCTAATTTGCGGAGCCAGAAAACTTTTTCAGAACGGCATTATGTATAAAAAATTTGATTCCATTTTTTACAGAATATGAATGCAATATATTATATATATCTTTGTACACAACTATAATTTTTCTTATACAAAAGGGATAGAAGTGATATTTTATGAGAATTTTAGGGCTAAAGCTTAATTTTTAAAATTTGAGTGAACACACATTTTTCTCAGACAAAAGGGGTACAATTGATGTCTTATAAGAGTTTTAGACTAAAACTCAGTTTTTTAAATTCTGAGTTGGCGCACTTGATATCTTTCAAGACTGGCTAAAGCTTATTATTATTATTATTATTATTATTATTATTATTATTATTATTAATTTTTTAAGTGCGGACATTGATAATTTATAAAAACTATTAGGTAAAGACTTTTAAAAATTTTGATAGGGGCATGTGCTTCACACAAGTGGATATGGCTCCGTCAGGGAGTCTAGCTAGTGATCCTTTGTTAGACGTCTATTTGCGTTATGCTCTTGTAGTTCCTTGCACGTAATTGTTACTATGTTTCTCATATAATTGAACAGCAATGTTTTGCCCAGCGGCTGGCATCGAAGTCAATGCTTATCATAAGGACTTACATCGTTGAATTTAATGAAACGACCAGACCTACATACAGCTAGGGCTTCTACGTACCATTCATGTGTATGTACATTCCGTATATGAGTTAGGGTTTTATTATTAAAAATCATTTTCATCCTATGGTTATCGTGCTACTCACAAAATTGTGAGCTCCAATTTAGAATGTTGTGTACGTTGTAGACTGATTTATTTTGTTTTATTGTTAGCAAGATTATAATCTTATATGGTTAAATAGAATTGCTTTTTATTAGTCTAATACTTTGTGTTTTGAGAAAACATCACATTGATATCCTGCTCTTTGAAAAATATTAAAATAGTGATCGTAATTTTCAAAAATATCATCTTGGTCTTCTAAGCCTGTGTTTCATGATGTGACCTTTTCTCCATACCTTTTTATTATAAACTCTAAATTAATTTCATAAAAATGCAAAAGAAAATAAATAGAAAGAATAAAATGGAAGAACTTAAATTTATAACTTTTCAAAATTAATTTGAGGTTTATTATAAAAGGGAATTTAAAGGATAAATACGTAAGAAATTTCACACTACCAAAAGCAGGTTTAAAGTATAAAATAATATTTTTAAAAATTACATGGTAGCATTTTGATATATTTCTAACAATATAATATCAATGTAATATAACCCAATAACTATCAAAGGGTGCTTTTTAATATTGGTACATATTCTAGCATCTATTAATCTAGGGATATTTACCTTTTTACATCCCTCTTTTTGGTTGATTATTTAAAAAATATATATTTGGTTTTTTTATCTAATCAATACGTACCTTCAAATTTAATATAATATACAAAGTTATACCTTATTATAGTCAATAATTGATTTGAATTTTAAAATAACTAAATTATCCTTAACTAAAAAAGCAAAAAAAAAAAAAAATTTAAAACTTTCAATAAGAAAAAGAAAACAATAACAATAACACAAAAAAAAAAACCTTTTTTGAGGGTATTTTAGACATTTTAAGGTTAAAACCGTTGTCTTAAGTTTTTTTAATTTTTTAAAGTTTTCTTGTTCTTTTATTTGATATTATTTTAAAAAAAAAATTAGGTTAAAATTAAAAGTTGACCATGAAAAGATATAAATTTAGAATTAAATCTATTCTCAATGTATATATTTAATAAGATCAAAGCGGAAATTATAATGTTTGAATAAATCTAAAACATATAGCCATTTTAAGAAAATAAATAACCCATTACTTCTTCTATAAGTGTGAAATAAAGTTGCCATGTAGGTTCCACCCAACAGGCTACGTGTTGTTTTGCTTATAAATATCGTTCGCAGTCTTGCAGGGTAAAATCAAATCCAAGTATCAATAACGATCCATTTTTCAAAAATAATCCATGGCTGACAAATTATCATCAGGCCTAAATCCTTTCTACTCATCATTATTGCCTATTCTGTTCCTTCTGGCCTTGACAACTTCAGCAGAGTCCCACACTAACACATCAAGAAATGTGTTCTCCATCATAGAAGCTTCGGTTCATGATATCCAAATGGCTTTCAAGCACAAGAATCTCACATCGAGAGAACTCGTTCAGTTTTACCTTGGTGAAATCCGCAGGCTCAACCCGGTCCTCAAAGCGGTGATTGAGGTGAACCCGGACGCACTTCGCCAGGCAGACGCGGCCGACTACCAACGTAGAGCCGTGGCACGGGCTGGTGGGAAGAAGCTTCCCGGGTTGCACGGCATTCCAATTCTATTGAAAGATATCATTGGAACAAAGGATAAGCTGAACACAACCGCCGGCTCGTTCGCCTTGCTAGGCTCGGTTGTGCGCCGGGATGCCGGCGTTGTCGCCAAATTGAGGGAAGCTGGGGCTATCATATTGGGGAAGGCCAGCTTATCCGAATGGTCAAACTTTAGGTCGTCTAATGCTCCCGCAGGATGGAGTGCTAGAGGTGGCCAGGGAAAGGTAATTAAATTGTAGGGAGTTTTGTTAATGATTTTAAGGTTTATCTCTTTTCTTACTTTAGTCTCACTTTTAAAAGTCTTATTTTGGTCTATAATTTATTATTTTGTCCTAATTTTAGTCATTTTGTTAGTTAACCGTTAATTTTTAGATAGAAAAAACTATGTAATGTTCATGTGATAGGCTGTTAAAATAATAAAAGTTAATAGTCAACTAACAAAAAGAGCAAAATTGAGACAAAATAATAGGTTAGAGATCAAAATAGGACTTTAAAGTGGGGGCTAAAATAAGAGAAGAGATAAACCTTAAATACCATTAGTAAAATTAACCCGAAATTGTGATGTTACAATTTTTCTCAAAGCTTAGATGGTCATATTACTATTTTGTGTTTCTTTCTCATACAACTGCTCTGTTTAGTACAAAAATACTATAAGAATATTTATAATTTGTTTTCCAAGGCCAACTAGATCTTATCATTCTACATTCACCGCAATTGATTTTATGTTTAGTTTCTTTTCTTGATTTTTTTGGTTTTATTTTTCCATAACATTTTTGAAGGGTTTTTTTTTTTGTTTTTGTTTTTGGAAAACCTGGATCTAAGTCTTTGGACCCGTTTTTATTTTATTTTCTATTGTTAGTAAAAAAAAAAATAAAATTCTTGGTATAGGTAAAGGCTTACTTCCCGTGTTGATTATCAATCTAATTAAAATATTCTTGACACTTTAATGTTTGAGTCCGAGCAAGTTTGACTTATCATGAAACTTGCACTACTTATTGTTTTCTGCGTAATTATCTCCAAACTTAATTATTGAATTTGGCGAATCAGTAATTGAACAAAAAGTTTTTACAATTGACCCTTTGACTAATAAATCAGTAGCATATAACGGGCCTAAATGCAAATTTTGTTAGTCTTTGGACGGTTCACAAACAGGCTCGGAGCCGGTTTTGATGAAATTTTGACCAAATTTTATAGTGCATTTGTTAATATGTGCACCATGATTTCAAATTTTTTCACGTATTATTATTTTTTATTTCTTTTAAACTTTTATGTGTGGTACTATATTTTAGACCTTCTAATAGAGACCGTACAATCCCAGTTACTCGGTAAGTAAGTAGTACTTCTTGTTATACAAGAACTTCTAAGTGGTATTTGGCAGTAATGGTACACACTACTTTCTCAGTTATAAACAATATAAAGCTCTTATATGCTACAATATTCAAAAAAATCACTACAGTATAAAGCTCTTACATGCTATAGTAAAAATAGCTCTGACCAACGATTCTAACCACCCTACCAAACACCCTATAACTTAATTGATTAAACATTACAGATCCATGAACTTTTTTGTGTTAAAAAACGAGGAGAATTTTATTAGTAAGGTATAAATACCCTGTCAATAAGACTACATATTAAACAGTTAGATCTATTCTAAATTTTTATAGTTTTATATCTTTCTTTATTTTTTATTTTGATATGATTTTAATTAGATTTAATATTTAAAAACTACATTGTCAGTGGGAATCTTGTGAATTTTTTAGAAAATAAAAAATTATTTAAGAAAATGATGTACGGATATCCTTGAGAAAAGTAACATGTGAATCTCTTAAACATCAATACAATCGCCTCATTTATTTTTATTCTCAAAATTTTTAAAAATGTTTTAGCATATTTTTCAAGACAAAAATTTTAAAAATACTCTAAGCATAATTTTAAAAAAATTCTCATTTTTCAAAACAAAATATTTTCACCTATTTTGAAAAAAAAATACCAAGTGGTCCCAATTATATTTCAAATTTTAGGCGTAAAAAAAAAACCAAAAGGCTGACTTGTCAAACCCGAATAATAATAATAATAATAATAATAATTATTATTATTATTATTATAAGGCTCGCAGTTGTCATGGTTTTAAGGGAGTGATACTGGTCTGAAAAATTAATTATTAAAAGGAGTTATAATTTTTTGGTTGAAAAAAGATACAAAAAAAAAAAAGGGAATAATGTCCTTATGTCCCTCGCCCTGTAGCATGTGTAAGAGGTCCCTCTCCGGCAGAAGTCGGACCTTGGGCCAAAACAGGGCCAATTTCTTAACAAAATATATGGCAATTAGCAGTAGGCTAAACTTTATGGCTTTATCCCATCAGGCCTCGTCCCTCAAATTAAAATGCAAGATCCAGATATGAAAAACCAAAAAAAAAAATTCATAGATGAGATCTTTTTAACTTTACTTTTTATAAATACTATACATAGTATGTAAAATGAGTGGTAGTATAACACAACATTTTTAAATGTAACATCGACGAATACATTTTTTTTTTAAAGTATAGCGTAACATGTGATTTCCTTAAAAAAAAAAAAAAAGATGCCAGATCCATGTAAATTTTTTGAACGCTTCACTGCCAAATTATTATTACGTGTACCAATTTTCTAGTTCTACATAGAGCCGACATTTACGTATGACAAGAGAAATCAACAATCACTTGTATAAGTGTTTACTCATAAATCTATTATTGGAATTCAGGAAGCCCTACATAATACAGGAAATGTCGGTCCTTGCACTCTTTTTGATAATCTTTCCTTGTCTACTTATACGTAAGTCAATGGTTATTTGATGGTGTGCAACTACTGCTGAATTTAGCCAACATAAAAAAGCGAACCATCAGAAAACGGGGGAAAAAGAGCCACAAGAAAACGAGTTGTATTGAAATATCTTGTTACATTATTTGATAAAAAAAAATGCTGGAAAGATAATTACTAATCCACTTTCTTACTAGTTTTATTTTATTTTTCAATCCCATTACATTTTTAATTCCTGCACCATGTATATCATATATTGAAATGGTCAAATGTAGAATGTTTGGTCAAATATATTACTTTTCATTTCGTAATGATGTTTACGTTGTTGGCTGAGAATTGACCATAACAAATCAATGTTTGGCAGAATCCTTACGTTCTATCGGCAACTCCTTGTGGGTCAAGTAGCGGATCATCAATAGGAGTTGCGGCAAATCTGGTAACAGTATCTCTTGGAACTGAAACCGATGGTTCAATTCTCTGTCCAGCAAGTTTTAACTCAGTCGTGGGTATCAAACCAACTGTTGGCCTCACTAGCCGAGCAGGCGTTATTCCAGTCTCTCCTAGACAGGATACTATTGGGTAGGTGTTAAATTCGTAATAAAAAAAGTTTTTATGGCTTTCAATACCACATATATGTCTTAGCATCCATTTGACACTTTATTTGGAACTAATTATAATATAAAGCTATGAGCAGTTACAGTTAAAAACAAAAAGTTACTGTAATGTAAAGCTTCCACATGTCACAGCTTTTAAATTTAAACTTTAATTCGAACTAAAATGTCAAACGGCCTATAATTAAACCTTAGTCTAAACATATATATAAATATACAAATATATATGGACTAGTTTTTAATGGTTATATTTTCAATAGTTATATTTTTAATAAGAGTATATTTTAACAACAATTGATGATTTGACAAAAATACGAATTCAATCTCACTACATATATCAAACAACAAGTGCTTCTATCAATTTTTTTTATTGGGATGTACTTGTTAGTGAACATGTTTGCATAGCTATATATATGACATGATATTGATAGTGTTGGATCCAAACTATATGGACCTCAACAGTAGTTAGAGAACAAGCGTAATATTCATAATTCAAATGGAATCTTTACTCATGATATTACATCATCTTATGCTTTACGAAGTTAAATTGCATAGATATATATATTTTGATGTTAAAATTCTTGTTGCCTTACATTTTGAAGCATAGGGGATAAAAAAAACTCAGTATGCCATATCTGATGCAATTTTTAATCGTATAAGATTTTCATCAAACTTCATGAAATTAATAAACTTTATTTAATCTGTTCTAATAAAGTAAAAAGCACTAAAACGTAAAAACCCAAGAAGAATAAATAAAAACAAAATCATTTATTAATGCAAACAAAACAAATTAACTAAAAAAAAAAATTAGGAGAACGAAGAAGCATCCTATGAGAAAATAAACCTAATACTTGCTTATTCTAAAACGCCTCTCACTACTTATAACTTTAAGTTTCGGGCTGACTTTCCGAATTAATGTCATACTTTATTTAGTATGATATCATTTGACAGTACAAAATTTATCTTAACGGGTTAATCTTCGTTTTATTATGTTCTCTGAGTACTTCTATTGTAAGAGAGCTAACTATGGATTGCTCAAATCGTACTTCAGAACCATTGGAAAGTACGTATCGGATGCGGTTTACGTTCTAGATGCTATTGTTGGATTTGATGACAATGACCAAGCCACCGGAGAAGCGTCGAAGTACATTCCACACGGCGGATACAAACAGTTTCTCAATGCTTCTGGTCTCAAAGGAAAGAGATTAGGAATAGTGAGGGATCCATTTTTCACTTCCGGACGTGGTGCGCTCCTAACTCAAGCATATGAACGTCATTTTCAAACTTTGAGGCAAGTTTATTTGGGAATGTTTCCGGTAGGATTTTTTTTTTTTTTTTTTTTTTTATCACTTTGGGTAAGAGTTACTGCTTTTAAGTGTTTCAATTAATTTTTTTTAGTAGTCTAATCTATAAGTATACACGTTAAAAATAAATTCATTTTCCATTAATAATTTAATTCTTCTTCATTGTTTTGCGCAATTATGCTTCCGTTAATGAACCAAATTTTTTGTTTGTTGAAACTTATAGGCAAGGAGGTGCAGTTCTGATTGACAATCTGGAAATAGCCAACATAGATGAGATCTTGAACTTTGCAGCCAGCGGGGAAGCAACAGCATTACTGGCTGAGTTCAAATTATCATTAAACATGTATCTAAAAGACCTCGTAGTTTCCCCAGTGCGATCCTTGGCCGACATCATAGCCTTCAATGAAAGGTTTCCAGATTTGGTAAGCAAATAATTAGTATGATTTGGTTAAAGGGGTACGGTTTCTTAATTCGTATTAATTCAAAGGAATATAATAATAATCAAACAGAGGAAACAAATGATTTATAAGTTATTCACTTAACTATTTCAAATATTGGAATTGCATATGGTTATTTCGATGAGTAGCGTTAAAAATAAATAAAAAAATCCTTATCTTTCTTTAATTTGTATTGGGACATATATAGTCCCTATAATAGTTCCTAATTATATCCCACTGTAATAGTTCCGAATTATATCCCATTTAATTAAGGGCACATTTGCTAAACCGTAAAGGAATGTAAAGAAAAAGGTAATTAGATTGAAAACGAGAGTAAAATATTGAAAGTGAGAATTATTCATTCATTTTATAGTGTTTATTACTTATTTGATGGGGTGATTATGGGAAATAATCTCATTTCCTTTATAGTGTTTGCTTACTTATGAATGAAAACCTTATTTAATATAATTACTAAAATATTATTTTTATACAACTAATAGCTATTAAATAATAATATTTAAGTTTAGACATCTAAATAAATACGGTATTCATTTTTTTTGATGAGGAGTCAATAATAAAAGGTATGGAAGATTGGTATTCATTCCCTATATTATGTGGGGTCTACAAAACTCTCATAACTGATTTTGTAAGTAGACACATTATTTAAATGAAAGGAAAATCACTCCTTACTTTCTCTTTCCTTTTGATGCAAATTAAACATACCCTAAAAGTAATGCTAGAAATACTAACTCTAATTCTAACCCTTATACAACTCTTGAGTTGTCATCAATTCGTTGGTAGATGCAAACTATTGATGTGACAATCTTTTAAACACCTACCAATAAAAGCATGAGAACTTATGAGTTGTTACATAAGTTGAAATTAGCATTGGTGTCCCTCGCATTTTTTGTTAATAAATTCCTTTTAAAGGAGTGAAGGAGGTAAAATGTAGCACTTTTTTTTGCACGGAATAAAAATAAATAATGACCAGAATTTTGGGTAATAAATAAGTAAATAGCAGTAAATCTATAATTTATAGATTTATCCTAGGACCAAATTTAGTAAAACTCAAAATTTAATTTAGACCATAACCAAATTTGATAAATCGAGATATTTCAGACAAATTTTCTCAGATTTACCTCGTCATCAAGTTTAGTGAATATGAGATTTACATATATTTATCCATAACTAAATTTGCCAAATCTAAAATTTACTAGATTTACTTTCATGAAAGCTCAAATTATATCTATATATGTATGTTATTAATATTTACTATTTGCTCTTATCATCTTATGTTGAAAATAAAATATCTATTCATCAACGATGAAAGCTATAAATGTATTATTTACTACTACAACAATTCATAACTAAGCTGTTAAGTATAATATATCCGAATCCAGATAAGAACCATTGATAACATACCAAATAAGCTCGTGCAAAGTAACGAGACACAGCTGATATGTGTATTAGCTACCTTCTTCCTTTGTTTACATTTTTTTTTTTTAAAAGGTACTGAAAAGTTATAGAAAAATTGACCCGACAATGAACTTAAATCCGTTATCTCTAACAATTAATTTGGATTATCGGACACAGGAAATGACTGAAGAATACGGGCAAGACATATTGCTTGCGGCGCAAGCAACAAACGGCATTGGCGAACAGGAGAAAGCGGCAATAGAAAACTTGGGAAAACTGACAAGAGAGGGCTTTAAAAAGTTGGTGTTGGAGAAGAAGCTTGATGCCATCGTGACTCCTGATGCTGTTGTTGCTCCTGTCCTTGCCATTGGGGGTTTCCCTGCAATAAGTGTGCCTGCTGGATATGATGAAGAAGGAGTCCCTTTTGGTATTACTTTTGGTGGACTAAATGGCTCTGAGCCACTGCTGATTCAAATCGCTTATGGGTTTGAACAAGCTACTAAAGTTAGGAAGCCCCCAACATTTCTGCCTTGAGATGAGGCCGTTGTTTGCTTATTACTTTAAGAAAAATGCATGCTATATGTTATAACTGAAGGAGTACCTCCACCCTTTCAGAAGGAGTATATCCTAACTGTGGAACTCTTATAGGGTCCAGCTCTTATAAGAGGGTGAGGTTGTAACCCATTAAGATAAATAGTATTATTCATTATAACTATATGTGAGTAATATTAAAACACAAATAATGATGTATATCGTGTTTTTATAGTGAAATGTATCGATTAAGCCTATCAATGATGACGTTATTGTAAAAAAAAAAAAAAGAAAAATATATAAACAAATAAACTATAATATGTATCTGTTTGAGTCTCGATTATGGCTTTTGAGTTTGCTCTCGACGCATCTTACGAAAATAAATAGCATTCCTTATTCCTCTGTGAGAGAGAGAGAGAGCAGCTAGTTTTGGAGGATATAGAGTGGACTAAGTTAAACTAGTAGAGTGATTTATTAGACGTGATGTTAAAACACAAATATTTTAAATGAAAGAAAGGGACAACTAGCGTAGAAAACTTAACACAATTTAACTAAGTTGATAGTATTAGTGGTGAAGCCAACCTTCTACTTTAGTTGCGCGACACACGCTATTTTTTCCGTAAGAATTAATAACCTAAAATTATTATATCACAAAATTTTCTAAGAACTATCAAATATTGCACATTGAGAATTTTATACAATAAAAGTATCCTACCAGTAGGACTTTGTCATAAAATGTTTGATTTTTATATAAAAAATGTTATGTGTACGTTTTAGGATTAATTACAAAAATTTCCCCTGAATTATAGTTCTTACAACACTTTATCTTCAAATTTTAAAATGTAAATCCATTCCCCCTAAAATATAAGCCGTTAGCAAAAATGGTCTTTTTTGTTTGAAGTTTAACAAAAAATTAAAAAATAATTCTAAAATTAAGCGTATTTTGGTAATCTATTTATAAAAGTAACCATGAATATTATAACTACAATAAAAATAGTCTTTATTGAAGATTAAAAACAAAAAAAAAAATTAATTGAAGCTATAATACTATTTGGATCACTCTTTTTTTGATATACCAATATTTTTTTTATTTTATTAATTTTTTACAAAACCCAAAAAACATTTTGAAATTTTAAAAGTTATAAACATTTTTGAAAACTTCAAAAGTATAAAAGAAATTTTATTAAACTATTTTTCTCACTTCAAAACATTTAAGTTAATATTTTTTGTTTGTATTAAATACATTTTTATTATATCTTTTTTCCACTCTATTTATAACTTTTTAAATTTTAAAATAATTTTTGGGTGTGAAAAGTTAATAAAATTTCAAAGAAAATTTTGGCATATCAATAAAAGGAGGGATCCAAATTGTATTATGATTTCATCTTTTTTTTTCATCAACAACAAAGACTATTTGTATTAGTGTTTTAATTTTTGTGGTTATTTTTATACATAGATTACTAAAATACCCCTAATTTTAATATTATTTTATCAATTTTTCATTATAGTTCTAATTGAAAGACCCTTTTTGTTAAGACTCATACTATAAGGAGAACAGATGTTATCTTTTAAAATTTCAGAGGCAAAGTGTTACAAAGGCTATCATTTAGAGGGGAATTTTTGAAATTAATCCTATGCCTTTTTATTTTTTATTTTCATATGATTTTAGTCAAATCTAGAGTTAAAACATAACAATAAGGACACCTTATTATAGATTATTATTATTATTTTTATACATTGCATTTTGCAGATATAAAAAATCATACTTTATATTTTAGATTGTCTTACATTTATACTTTTAGATTTCAAAATTGTACTACATTCTTGCCTTTTGCCTGCCACTGCAAAATAGGTCGAAACACCCTTCATAAGATGAAAAGAAACAGAAAAAAAATTAAGATTTCAAACTGTTGAAAATATTTGGGTCTTTTTTATAGTCCAAGTCTTTTTTATAGTCCAAATCAACGTTTGAACAAATAAAGTTAAAATGTATTGTATAAATGGGATATTATCTAAAATATAAAGTATCATAAAACATATTACATTTGCTCCTGAATAAAAATGAGTAAATTAGCTTATTAAAAGAAACATAGAAAAAAAAATTAAAAAAGGTAAAAGTCGATGGGTTCATATATGAGAATATAAAATCTCATTGTAGGTATAATATAAAAGTTTAACGAGTGAAATTTTAATTTTTAAAAAGTGTGTGGAGGCAGCCTCACTTACGCCGGCACTGGTTGTCCAAGCATTTGACTCTAATTTATTAATAGAAAATATTGCACAAAAATGATTTTAAAAAAAAGGGTCCCTGAGGAAAGCTAATAGAAAACCTAAAAAAACTAGAGATGTTGAGCCCAACTGATGTATAAATGCAAGCTCAAATTTGACGCCATAACTATGAAGTTAAATTTTTCTCTTCGAAATGGAGCACCCATATAACAGAAACCTTATTGAAAACTTGGTAGAAAAATCTACAAGACGAAACAAAGCTCAAGGGAAAGAGTGTGTCTCCTTGCTAGAGTGTAACAGTTAATAATTTAAATGTGAAAGACGACAATTCTTTAAGATCACACTGCATGCGACTCCCATCAAAGTGACAAACTGTAGAGAGCAGACATGATCTCCACCATTCTTCTAAAGATAAAATGATACCTTTGCTAGCCCAAAAATAACTACCTACAGTGTGAATTGGGACGCTTACTGACAAGAAGAAACTAATTACATATTATAGGAGCCCTCAACTAATCACAAGTGCACAAAATATCAAATATCAACAAGTCACTAAAACACAATATACCAAATGTCAAGGTAATCAAACATTACTCAAATTACTTTCAATTGATCAAAATATAAATTTGCATGGATAAATGACCGTAATAGAAAATTAGATCATACACACTTTTTATAATAGTTCACTAGTTCAAACAAGACATTAGATGGTTTTTGAACCCTTTAAGGGAACAGTTGTTTAAAGATTAGACAATGGTTTCGTGACCCTTGTCTAATCAAGAGATATGATATATACACACAACAGATGACGGTTTCAAATTTGAGCCGGGCAATATGAGGTGTGATATAGTAGAGACTAGACGGCAGTTTTCTGAAAAAACCACTCTCTAAAATTAGCTTTATATGATGGTTTTATGCTAAAAACATCGTCTAATATTGTCTAGCTACTCCATGACCTGGCTTTGTTTTTTTTGCCCATAGTTGGCCTTCTTGCATTCAATTTGTTTTTATTGAGCTCACAATTCACTAATAACATAAATTAGTCCAAAATTATAAAAATAAAAAAATAACAAAATAGAACACCCACATATGTAAGAAAATACTCTTGTACAAAATAAGAATTCAATAATTAGTTTCTAATGAATTGTTGTACAAATCCTGCCTATTCATCCATTACCTCACTTAAATACTCATTGGTATAAAAAATCTTGGCTTGTCAAAACTTGTGGCCCACCATTCATTATATTATCTCCCATGTACCTTAACACAAAGCAACCACATTTTTTTTTTGTTTCCTTGTCATAGGTGTATATTCTAAAAAAAACGTTAAGAATTTATTAGCTTAATTAACAATCACTGTAAGAAAAACTACATTTAACGACATATTATTTACGACATATAGTTTTTGAATGTCATTGAAAAGTATATATAACGACATCTCCAACAAACATGTCGTTAATAACATTTGAAACAATAATTAACGACATCTATATAGATGCTGTGTTAAAGGTCTCATTTTAATGACAATAGTTTAGTATTGTTAAATTATTTAATAACAAGTAGGAGATGTCGTGAAAGCCTTGGAGATTCTACGACACCTCTTATAGATGACATCTTGACCAATATTGTCTATAAGGGGTGTCCTAGAATCTCCAAGGCTTTGACGACATCTCCTACTTGTTGTTAAATAATTTAACGACACTAAACTATTACCGTTAAAAGGAGACCTTTAATATGACATCTATATAGATATCGTTAATTATCGTTTCAAATGTCATTAATAACATCTTTGTTGGAGATGTCGTTGTATGTATTTTTAACGACATTCAAAAACTATATGTTATAAATAATATGTCGTTAAATATAGCTTTTCTTGTAGTGAATAGTTGCATTTTTTCTTACAATTATATTTACATTTGAATGCTTACCTTATTTGGTTGTAGAAATCTAGTGTTTCGATGCTGCTTATTGAAGATGAATTTAGTGTTTGTTTTTAATTTTGATGCAATGAATGCCATAAATACAATTCATTAAAAATGCAATCAATCAAAAGATAGATGCTATAATTTAGCTAGTAATAATAAATAATATAATTAACAATATAATTGAATCTTTTTGTTGAAGTCGGGACATATTGGTTGGTCAAGTAGATCAAACCATAAAACCTGATCTTTTTTGGGGTGAATGAGGGCCAATACCCAATGACCTACATGGCATGAAGTAATATTTGTTGGCTTTTAATTTGTCCAAAAACTCACAGAGTAAATTTGCTCGTTCTTACATCAAAAGCTCAACAGCGCCTGGTACATAAGAGGTGATGTAGGGATTGACAAAACCATACGAGTTAAGCAAATTGAATCTTTGGCAACATTGCTATAAGAAACTACATACAAGAAACGAATATTGGTAGACAATAGCAAGTAACAAGTTAAAAAACAAGCAAATAACCATAATGTTGACAATTAATGAAAAAATGTAGATATAGTTAAATATCTCAAATATGTTATGAAACATGACACACTAACTTAAGTAAAGTCAGCGAACCAATCAATATCCTCAACAGTGATATAAAGGTTTAATCATTATTTTGCATGATGTCAAAAGGCAACATAATTATAATTTTATTTGAGACATCTAAGGAATTCTTTGAATAACTACACAGGCTTGCCATGTTTGAAGATAATCCTTCCAAACCATCCATTAGTTGTGTCACCTCCATTTCGTCCCCATTTGTTGCTTCTTTTTCCCCTTGATTTCTTTGCAAGACCTCCCTTCATTGGCTCGTGGATAAGATCTATAAGCTCTTTTCCCCGTCAATGGGGTTGGTCAATCAAAGCATTACTTATTTAACTTAACGGTCTCATTTGAATCCATGCTTTGGGCCAAGCAACAAATTTTCCAAGAGCACTGTTCACGACCTTATTTTCCTTAGTCGAGTAAGGTAAAGGTGTGTCTTTTACATAATACATATTAATTGTAATGTACACGTTACCTTCCCCAAATGTCCTTCAATGAATCACTTACCAATTCACACTTCACTTTTGTATATCCTTAATGATCCGTTGAGTGCTCGAGATCGTATTCACCTCTTCTCTCTTTTGCTTGTCTCAACAGCTCTCTTTGCTCTATACTAAGTTTATATTTCACAAAATCCCTCTATTAGTTTGAACTAATAGAAGGATAATTTTTAATTGCTTTTAGGGGGAGCTTGAAAACAATGGGGTCGTTTTCGTGGCCTTTAATGAAAGGCTTCTTTAGGTTGTACCTGAAGTATTTGGCCATTTTAACGATGCTTGTCACCAACTTCTTCCTCATTGGCAATGGTGAAAAATGTAATAATATCTTGCCAAACACATTCCACATTATCCTTATTGTGCTTTTCTGTTCAATCCTTTGTTGTTAAAGGGAAGTACTCTCGAATTTAAACTTCAATATAACTTTGGAGCTCATCTCCCTCTTTTCCAAGAGCTTTATTTTTTTCATCAAATTGAACTTGTATTTTTATTATACCTTTTGATCTCAACGTTGACATACATTTCATCAATTCTTTTTGCATCCATATAAGGATTAAATGGCTCCTTTTTTTCAAAGCTTATAACCATCTTATTGTCTAGTCATATTCTCCTCTATATCAACGAAATCATTGTTTGACATGTTAAAATATTCTTCAGTAATAACATTTGTTAAAATCATTAAACCAACATAACACTAAAACTAACATATAAAACTAAAATGAACATATAAAAACCAACATATAAAAGTAACATACACTAATACTAAAAATAACATATAAAACTTAAACTAATATATAAAAACTAATAACCTTAAAACTAAAACTTATAAAAGTTAAAACTAACACAAAAATTAAAATTAATAACCTTAAATTAACATATTCACAAATTACCAAAACTAATAAATAAAATTAAAACTAACATATACAATTCACAATCCCTAAGCATTTTCCCAAGGAAATTCAACAAATAAGTTGTAACTACTTTCAAATTGTTTCTAATTACAACAATTCCATTTACAAATCCTAAATATAGAAACCTAATTATTAGATGTTACAAACACTGACTAAAATATGTTAAACATATTACCAATGATGGCGATGACGTTGACGATGAGCGGCAACAATGAATGGCGAGGACATGACGATGATGCCTATGAAGGCGATGGGATTCTATGATGGTTGGCAGAGAGGCAAAGTAGAGGACAATGAGAGAGAGTGGGAGGGCGATGTTGTCACTACGTATGAGAGAGGACGACGAGAGAGACAAGGAGGATGACGGCAGCGCTCAAACACAGTAAGGACGAGAAGGACGAGGTGATGGCCGCAGCGCTAAGGGAGAGAGGTTATGGGAATCGAAGAGAGCTAGGTACTATTAGGTTTTTTTTTTCTTTGAATGGTGTGATTAATAAAGCACTTTAGAAGATGGTTTTAAAAAAACGTCCTCTAAAGTACGACATTAGACTACGGTTAATGAGAAACTATCATCTAAAAGGATACAACATTTAATGCTAATAAATACTACGTGATTTATGATGACGGTTTCTTGTGAAACCATCCTTTAATGAATGGTATGATTACTAAAGCACATTAGATGATGGTTTATAAAAAAGGTCAGACGACGGTTAATAAGAAACTATCATAAAAAAGGATACAACATTTAATGCTAATAAATACTACGGATTTATGATGATGGTTTCTTGTGAAACCATCGTTTAATAAGCGTCAAGTAAGTGACAATTTCCAGTAGTAGTTTCAGCAATATGTGTACATGCATTATAACAAAGCAAACTACTACTTGACATCTCCCACTAGATCCATCATATTTGTAGCCTGATCACACCTATACAAGTTGTGGCTTTTTTTACCGACCACACATTAACTTGGTATGTTGATTATCCAATTCATATTTAAAAAAAAAGGCCTTATTAGCCTATAATTTTGGTTTTTGAACGAGAGTGTTATGATCGTTTAAGTGCCTCCCAAAAGTATGGTTAGATACAATTTGAGAGCTAGGAGAGGCAGGAAGGCTCAAATGTACGAATTTCAAGTGAGGCTCAATGAATGTAGTGTAATCAATTCTTACTCAAGATGAAAAAAATGTTAAATTATCTTACAAAGAGTATGCACCGAGAATTTGAGACAAGTTTATAAGAGCATTTGCAATATATGTTTGGTAATTTTAGGACTCAACACGCTTTTATAAAAGCAAAAAGAAACCAAAAAATAGATTTTTAACTCATTGTCCAAAGACTATAATTTTATCCATTTGAACAATACGAGTTGAGTGGACAAAGGCCGAGGCTACTAAAAATTTCAGAATTTAGTAGCTCAATAGTTCATTAAGGTAACTTGCCATATCATCAGATGATTTTAGCACAAACTTTATTTGATTTATGCACATCAAAAGTGTATTTTCAACAAATTGATATAAATAATGTGTTAAAAAATTTTTTTTACCACTTTGAAAACCTTTTATAAACTTTCTAAAGTGTGTGCATTGAGCCAAATTTAAATAAGATTTAAAGAAATGCTCACAAGACTACAAGACTTAAGACTAATAACGAGCTTTCGACTGATATGAACCAGTCTTTTGATCCTTCTTCTATTGAAGCTCTTATTGATCTTTAAGTTTTATGCTCTAAGAGCATTATCCATCCTTCAATATTTCTTCTCAAAATTCCAGTTTTTGGACATTTTAGCCCAATTGCTACGGAATTTCTAGCAGCTTGTGAAGGGGTTGCTTGGTAGCATGGGGTAGTTTTCAAGTTTTCTGTCAAGGGAATTAGGTAGCCCACTATCTAGCTAATTAAGCATGTTTTTTGCATAATGACTTTGTTGGATTGGTGAGTCACCATCCTTTGTCATAGCTCTTTTATTCTTGCTGATCATTTGGCAATTGATTAATAAAAATTCATTTTCCTTGAAAAAAGATATTATTAAGTAAACCTTTGGGGCCAACAATCTTATGATGCAAGTAATTGTCTGCGACTTTCATTTCCCACCCTGAAAAATATGAGCAACCCTAACGGTAACTTCTTTGAACTTTGAAAGATATTTTACAGCAGAAAAACTCTTTTTATCCTATGGGGTTAAAATCCCATTACTTACAAAACTGTAAACCCCGATTTAGTGTGTAGTATACGTAGTATATTTTTTAGACTGAAGACCACAATTTTATTAACAGTGGGATTATGGAGTTAAATACGATTACTCTTTACAATAATACCAATGACTGCCAAGAAACTGTTAGACATGTATGCCCTAAGGAGTAAAAATGAAATGAGTTTTTGAAGACATTTTTATCAATAAAGAATTCATTTATTATTCATATACCAAATCTTGTCCTCTTTACGTTCATATTTGTTGAATGTATGATAAGCAAACAATAGTCTGAGACTGACGGTCTAAACCTTTAAGAATTGGGCATATGATGGACAGATTATGCAGAAGACACGATTCTTAAGGTGACGGTCTAAATCATAAGATCCGCAATCGAGGGAATAAAGTTGGGCGCTTTATTCATGTAAAGATTGTTATGTTGTCTACATCCCTATTGGGAGATGGTTTGTCTTGACCATCGGAGGTGGACTCCGTGAATAGAAACATTGGCACGTTGTCATAGGTGACGATGTGTTGGATCGGGACATAAAGTGAATTGATTTGGATTAATAATTCTGTCTTGGCAAATCGATTCACTTTAGACAATCATTTGTATTGCATCTTAATCCTGAGATGAATAGTGGGCCCGTTGTCTTGACTTGTGTCTTTTGATG